>CALNXI010004327.1:0-28295 GCA_942486025.1 Porites evermanni
AGAAAAAAACGAGAAAAGAAATGTATTTAAGAAGTGGCTACAAAATTGCCCCCCCGCCCCCCTTTTGAGAGAATCTCGGGGTGCCCCCCCCCCCCCCCCCCCCCCCAACCCCGGGCTAAGCCCCTAACCCTCAGCCGTTGGCATTTTTTTAGGTGTTTTTCGCCTTGGATGGCAAATTCCTAGGGGCAGGGACACTTGAGCTGCCAAATGCCCGGCAGTGGGGATGAAAAAAGAGGGCAAATACTCCATCCTCAATCAACACTGCAGCACTTTTCCCTGATAAATCACACAGTTAAATAATATGATTAGGTAAAGGAAGGCTCTTTGATTGGCTGTATTCTGGGAAAGGAATGTACATCCATTTGATGCAGGCACATGAGGACTGGGAGCACTGCGTGACTTCTGCCCGAGCAGCTGTGAAGGAGACCAGATTTTTGTGCCTTATGGAGGGGAGACATTTGTGGATTTGGGGTAGCTTTCAGCTGCCATGAGGGTTGTTGCAGCACTTTTTAGGTTCATCTTTGGACATAACCTGTTTCAGGAATCCAGATAATGGCAATGTTGCAAAGAACAGTGAGCAGATTTGTATTTGTGTTGTAGACTATCTAACTGTTGATGGTCAGTGGAATAATGATTTTGCTTTGTTAAATGTCAATGCAGGGTATCCTTACAACAGATTTTGATGCAAAGCCAGAAGGGTTATCCACTGTTAGAGATTCATACAGAAAACCACAGACACTTGGAGTGCGGCAGGTTGGTTTGCGGCAACAACTTCTTCAGGAAGAGCTCATTAGACAAGTTAGGTAAATAATAAATTAATTGTGACTGGGTCATTTGAGGCTTTGCAGGTGATCATCACTAGCAAATTGTAGGAGTCACCAATTTTGCCCAAACAATTGGGGTGCCTGAAAGATCAACTTTCATCCAATATTTGAAATTTTAGAAACTTTGTGTCAGTTTCTTTTAGTCTCAGTATTTGAGCTTTGCGCTAGGCTATTACAGTCTTACATTTTTAAGTGAGCAATTTCTCAATCACATATTACGTTTTACTGGAAATCAAAAATTTATGTCCCTGGAACATAATTGATTTTTGATTTCCAGTGGGTAAGGGAACAAAATAATTAGGATTAGGAAACTTTGTTTGCATAATTAAGGGAGTCTAGATCAATTACCATGCCAAAAGTTAATTAAACAGTCCGTGTAGTCAGTGCAGGATGAACATGACCTGATGTGAAAGCAATCCAGATGAAAAGCTTAATAAAGAAATCCACTACCGATGTAACTTGATTCTATTGTGTATGCTTTTCTCTCTCTAGTGCTGAAGTGGATCAAGAATTCAACCCTCCTCCTCCTATAATAGAATATCTCTCAACAACCAAAAAGGATTTCTCGAAAGGTAACTGTGGTCTTTACTTGAATTTGGGTGTCAGGGGTTTTGTTGAGGACAATAATATTGCATCTCCTTTATGAAATTATTTGTTTCGAATAGGGCCTTTTTATAGATTTCAATTTTTTTTATGGAGTTATCTTTTGTCCTTTGTACCTGTTAAACAAGGATCTTCTCAGTTAGGCCAATAGGAAAATACGTCAGACAGATCAATTTATGATCTTGGAAAGTTTGTTTCATTGATTCCACCTTCAAGATTGGAGTGTATAAAACACACTCATCTCAAAGAGAATTGAATTAGATATCAGGACCTCAAATTCTTTAAGATTTCTACCACATGCCGAAGGTACTCTGTAGTCCGTCAAGAAGACTAGAGATTTTTTTCATATATTTATTGTTGTGTGCAGGAGCCAAACTCATTCCCAGGATTCTCTTCCACTCACCCTTACTTCATGGGATAATAGTGAGAAAGAAACCTAAGAACAAGGTTGCAATGGAGCTTTGAACAACAAAGTGAATGTAATTGGTTCTGAACTTCAGATTTTGAAACTCTTAATATTATCTAAACCTTGGCGACTGTTTTCCAAGACACAAATTTTAAAAGTTGGAAAGTTATGAATGTTTTATACATTCACAAATTATAAGTGCAGTGTAACCCCACTAATATGACCACTGTGGGGCCATAAAATCCTGGTCACAATAACAAGGTGATCATATTTAAACAGGGTCTTTGAAATAACAAAATGATAAATCAGTGTTTTTTTTTGTTTGGGTCAAAAGAATTTAATGGTCGGAAAAATCAGGTGCAAGTAACACGGGGTTCCACTGTTCTTCTTTGAAAAATATCAAGACAATGTCCAGTTACCTAGTGCGAGTGCTTTTCCGCCATCTGTACCATCACTATTTATTAATATCATACAAGTCAATAACAGAAGCTTTGATTTCAAGTCGAGCAAAGTGTGGGACATAAAATCTGTTTTCTGGTAGTAAAATTATGTTTGATAGCTGTGGACTATTGAATTAAAATAAATGTATATCTTTTCCAAATGAATAATTTACTCGTACATTGTAATTGCAGAATTTACTCCAATTGTCAAGGCACCAACTAGGGTGAGCATAAATAATATCATTTGTATGAAAATTTAAAGTAGCAAAGAGGTAAGCACTAAATGTCCTAGTGGAGAGGATAATCCCAAAAAGCTTTCTTTCCTAAACCACATTATGGCAAGTTTATTAATTATTTTATTTGCCACTCTAACTCTACACTCTTTTGCATAATTCCATGGGTTGCTCTCATTTGGCCAGACCAACAGAGACCTGTGGAACATTGTTGGATTAAAAGAAATCCTGTTTACAATACAGTTATTCTTAGAGAAGTGCAACTCAACATCAAAGAGGACCACCTCTGTAGATGGACCACTTTTTCCACAAAAAAACGTTTCAATTACATGTATGTTTCAACCAGATTAAAGCCGGGCTTTTTTGACCAGGGTTGCCGAGAAAGCTCGGCTGTGGAAGTAACAAGGCCAGGAAGGCCACACTTTGGTGGCCAAGGTTGCCAAGAAAGCTTGGCTGTGGCCATACTTGCCAGGCTTTACCAGGCCGCATTTTCCCGATAAGCCTGGCCAAAAACCCGGAAAACCTGGCCTGGCCAGCCTTTTCCAGGCTGGCCGGGTTTTTGGCCGGGCTCCTGATGCAAGGGAACGTTCAGAAATTTTGGCATATTCCAAAGCACGCATGGTGTTACTATTCAATTGAAACCTCTTTGAAAATGTGTTTTTGTTAAATTTTAAAAACGAAAATATAATTGGGATCCAAATGTCTATGTCGGCATGTAACTGTATTCCGGGAAAAATTCTAACACCATGCGTCATCTTGGATTTCAAGTAGGTGTGTTGTATGTTCCCTTCTGAACGGTAGTGTCCACATAGTTTACTTTGTGAGAGACTGGATGTTTCTATACTATCTGCTAGCATCATTTTCATTTTGTAGTTAAAAAAAACCCATTGACTATCTTTTTGGGATTGGCAACCTTAAGTAGTTCCTGAAAAAAAAGCTAATTTCATGCCTTGCTTTATTGTGTTGTTTTACAGGAACATGATGTTAAAACTGAACAACCTGCAACCTTCTGGCTTGAGCGAGCTGAAGAAGTGCACGTACGTTTTGAATTGCAGTTTTATCGTTGTTAGTTTCAGTGAATCCCAGTACATGTATTATATGAGAGTCAGTTCTAAATTATGCCGGATGACAGAATCAAACAGTCCATCTCTAATACCTTTGGAGTCATCGAGTTCCTGTCCGGGCAATAAGCTTTTAAATGGTGATAAAAGGAGGTCACTGAAAATCGGGTAATCCCTTGGAGTAATCCCTTATTTTCACTGGGAAAGTTACAAGAGTGTTTGAAAAACGCGTACGCGCGGTTTGAAATCGCTTCGCCGATGATCGGCCGTGTCTCACGCGCGCTTGCGTAGGTCGCGCGCTCTACTAAAGTATTATTCTGACTATTCCAGAGATGAATAAAACTCTTTTCGTGGTTTTCACTCCATTCATACTTTCCTTTCATCCAGTGATCACTATATTTCATTGACAGTAGAAAGGATTGATTAGCTAAACAGCCAGTCCCAATTTTCCCCAACTGCCCTTCTAGAAGTAGTACAAGTACATCCAAAGATGTGCCAGAACCACTGTCTGGAAAAGTCAAAGCCGAATGATGACTATGGAGGCCCAGGGAGGCCTTCCACTGAAGACGGAACTAGGTATCCCGAGAGGAGATTGGAAAATTTAGGTTTTCAGAAATACCGTTTCTTTGATTTCGAGAACAAATTTCTCATAATCTCAGCACTACAATTTTAGTTGTATTAGTTGTAACTTTTCGATTTTCTTTGACGAAATGCGTTTTCGTGGAATTGAAAGAAAAATGACGCCGTCAGTTTGAAAAATCAGCAGTTAGGTTGACTTCTGCAAAACCAGGACATTGTTTGTATCAGAAGACACACCAAATTACCATCTACAACTTGTAAATTGTGGTGAACTAATTTGTAGTACTGACAACCCTACGAATTAGCGACGATGTAAATAATTGTTTACAAAACCTCTCTTACTGTTCATTAAAAATAAGCGTCGGTTCATTTTTTTTTTTTTTCTTTCAGGGAGTTTCACAAGTTCGTACCAAAGACACGCCATTCCGTAAAAATGCTGCATTCAGTACACCAATCGATGAGTACAAAGATGCGCCCAAACCAGGAGAACAATGGAAGTTTTAACAAAGTTTTGTACATATGAACGAACAAACTTATTTGTATTTATTACGAATTTGTGTAAATATATTTTTTTTACTTTAAGCTTCCTTACTTCAGCATGTAATTTGTTATGATGACACTCGGACTTAGCTCATGTTCTAAGAAATAAGAATTAGTACTTCTATTTGCAAAATAACGTCCAAACTAAATTAAAGCAAATTTCAGTGGAAAAGATAGAAAACGCTGCATCTGGGGGATTTGCTTTCTTGGGTGTATAGTTGTAGATTAGACTTTCTAAAGGCCTTCAAATTTTTTTTCCGAGTTGGTTATTAAGAACTTATGAGAAGTCGACTCGTAACAAGTTTAGGTGTAGATCTGTAGATTCGAAAGAGTTTTTATGTAAAAATCAAATAAAAGAAAATGACAGATAAAGTCGTTTGCAATCAGCATCAGTAGTCCTAATTTACATTCGACAACAGGAGAATAGACCCTTCCGTGATTCAATTGGAAGTTCTGATGAGGATCACTGATCATTTGGCGAAAGTCCGTCAACACCTCTGAAGGGAGCTCCTTAACATTAGGAAACTTGTCAAGTTTGAAAGTAATACGTCTAAAGCGAGCAAAGATGTAGCTCCCAAAATCGCGAAATTTTACAGACGTTTTTATGATGGGAGGGGAGGAAGTTTATGCTCCCCAACTTAAACACGTCTGCTGAACGTTTTGCGACTTTGCCGAGCTATATCGTCATTCTTTTTCAACAAATCACTCTTAAACCTGGCAATTACGGTATTTTTTGGCC
Organism: Porites evermanni; assembly: GCA_942486025.1. Lineage (NCBI taxonomy): Eukaryota > Metazoa > Cnidaria > Anthozoa > Scleractinia > Poritidae > Porites > Porites evermanni. The sequence goes on from CALNXI010004327.1 coordinate 5,426, forward strand.
CTCTTTCCAGCGGTGTCGACAGATTGTCACTAACAGTAGTCTCTGTCAAAAGTTGAAAAAAACGGTGGAAAGATCTATTCACCCGTACAATGTATTTCAAAAATTGAACCGCAGTTGGAATAATCGTGATGAAGTTGAGAGATTGAGTAACATCTTTATACGAAACAACGATGGCAATGATAACGTCAAGGAGCACCATTTTCTACAAAAAGTCTATGAAGGTCTATTCTAAAAAAGCTGGGAGGAGAGTCCTGGTAGAAAACGTTACTTATAAGTACCCACCATTCACCCCGCGTAACTGGTCTTACATCGACGTAAAAGACAATATTATTGCATTTACCTATTAGCCTGCGTGCTAGGTGTCAAAAGGAGAGGGAAAGGAGACAGAGAATTGGAGAAAGAGTGAAATGGACTATCCCTTGTCCCTTTCGCGCTTCTCTTCCCCTTCCCTCCCATCTCAGTTTGCGTCTGCTACAGATTGCTACTGGCTGTTACCCAGTGATGTTTTCTCTGTATAGTGGAACCTACCTTACGGTGGTAAAACTAAGGCTATGTTCACTATATACCGGATAGCTTTTGTTCCGGCACGAAAACCATGTCGGATAGGGCTTCTCTTCACACTACGGTGATTTCGGCGCGATTTCTGTAACGGAGCAAAGCAGTGCCGCGCGGCGCCGATCTCCGGTTTAGTGCGAACACAGCCTAGTGTTCAGGTGTTAAAGTAAACTTATATAGTGGTAAAAATTGTTTCGTTAATTTCTCTATACTGCTCTATACTATAGTCTCCTATCTGGTCAAGAGATATTTGCAGTGGTTGAAGTATCAAAGTCTTTTGGGATTAAATTCCTTGACAACTCTGCGACAACTCTCCGTGTGCCGATGGAATTAAGCGAGGCAGAGAGCTACGCATAGCATATGAAGCTTTACCAGTCATAATATGAGTCATCTGTGTTCTCCCATGGTTCGTGGCCGTGCACAAATGCGTAGTCAGACATGCCTTCAGGAATGTATACATAATCGTCTTCTTCAAGGGCATCGCGTTGCCAATTATCCACTCTGTTTTTCTGTACATCATCCAGACGTTTTATCTCCTTACATACCCTGCACTTCTGTTCTCCGTTTCTCAGCTGCGTTACACTGAACTCTTCATGCGGAAACCGTCGATGGCAGCGAGTGCATACCGTGTTGGCGACCGGAAAATCCAGTGTTCCTTTATCAAGGGATGATATCGAGAGGAAGGTAGCCATTCGTTTCATATTCATCGAAAGATCTTTCCGTTTTGCCTCGATACAGGTCAACATACTTTTTGGATGCCACTCGTAGGCGGGCCTGCTCTCCACCGTTGACATCCTTCATCTTGTTGTACAATCTGAACATGACCATTGTATCCACAACGCAGTACTGGATGAGTTCATCCGTCAATGGTCTCTTCGTCCACAGTTCATCATCCTCCTCTAACAACTCTCTTCCCTTATCCTTTATTTTGATCAACTTTTCGTCTTGGAGGTACAACTCAATGCAACGACCAAACCCATATATCTTCTCTACTTCATCTGTTCGCTGACTCCGACGATTGCGATGACCTCCACGTTTATTCTTGGAGGGAGACTGCGCAGTGTTAGTTGTGGAAGCTGACGGGTTTTCACGGCGATAGATGACTTCAAGCAGCTGAAGGTCCAAAACTCCGCTCAATTTTACCTTAAACTGATGCCAAAGCGCGTCGGAGTCTTGTCGACAATCAAACATCAACTTCTTACGAGATTCGTCTTCAAGGATTTCGCCAAGTCCACTGCTGAATGTGGTTTGTCCTAATTTCTGCACATCAAATATGTAGACCTTCTCTTCAGTTGCTACTGTGATGATGGTAAGGGCTCCCTTTCTGCTCAACGAATTCCCCTCACAATCAACAGCTAGTAGAATGTTCCCTTCCGCTACTTTCAGTTTAAGCTCAGAGATAGCGTCCTGCAAACCAGTGTCGCTATCAACAACTCTGTTATCATAATCCGTCATATTTTCACTAGCCATTTTTGGAAAAAATCAATTAATTATAATTCTCTTGAGAGCGAAGCGAAAAGCGAAGATTCCGTTTTCTTTTCACGATTTTGTATTCTTGTCGAGGACTATGGGAACCACAAACCATGATAATTCATGGTTATTCATTTTCTTTGTTTGTATGCTTTAAGAAGCGCTATCATACTGAATTTTAAAAAAAATATGGTAAGTGATAATTGTATACATAATTTAGCAGTTCCTAGAATATTCCACTACCCACTTCCGCTTTTCTGCGTAACGTAAATATAAAATATACAACATGAAACAGGGGGGTAGCCTTCCACGCAGACGTTCTTTATAGGGCTTCTTCACGCGTGGAAGCAACGCAACAGCGTGACGAAGCCTTTATAAGAAGAACTTCTGCTCTAGTAGATTATAAGGTCTGGCTCGTTACAAATTTTTCAGAATTTTAAAAGGGGGTGGTCTAATGTAAAGTAATTTCAAGATATCCCATAATTTACAATTGAAGGCTAATCATAACCAAGAAATCTTCCAATTTAATCAGTTTATAAACATTGTTTATAACTGCTTCACGTGACCGGCCACGCCCTGTTTAAAAGAGGTGGGAATAAACGGGGCCATTTAACTTCTTTCTCATAACCAAAATTTTAATCAGAGGAGGACTGGCACTGGTCAGTGGTAAAGAACACAGAATGCATCCAGCCTCGTCCCCATCCCTAAGGACGAGGTTGAAATTTTACCTACAAATTGCAACGCTTCGATTCAATACGAGCTGATTTCGTAGACACTTTGTAGGGTCAATGTATTGATACAGAGAAACTGGACCTACCCGTGTAGCTATTGGCTGGCAAATGGTGGGAATCGAAACAACCCTCGTTCCCAGGGTACTTTCCTACTCGCGTCTCCTTCACTTTCTCTCACTCCGGAGGACGAGTACGAGAGGAGGACAGCCTCCTCTTCCTCAGGCGCTTCGTTTTTCGCTCACGAACGCAAAACACGAGTAACTGGTGACGAAGCGCAAGAGACCATGGGAAGGAGAATGATACAAGTGAAGCGAAGCGCCGTTTTGCCAGTTCTCTCCTTCCCGTCTTTCTTTAAATGCAAACGTCTTGGTGCGAGGCAAAGAGGAGGATATTTGTATTTCCTTTTTTATTGCATTTTTTTCAAATTTAGTTTATTTTACAATCTATCATTTCTCGTGGATGTCTTTAACAGTGGTTTTTGTAAAATGTACATAATTATCACAACTGTTTCAGAACCAGGCCTTAAAATGGTAATGGGATTACCGCTAAAGGGAAGTTAAACTGTTGTGACAGGCGATATTGCAGAAAAACAGAAAAATGAGACCTTTTTCTCTTTTGCAGTTCTTCAGTAATGTACCTTGCAGCAAGGGGGTAAATCAGGCCTACATCTCTCACATAGTGACAAACTATGCATGGGTTTATTTTCTTATGTTTCGCAAAACAGCAGTGAAACAACGGATTTTAAGAAGTGATTTTCTACATTTCAAGCAGTGTTCTTCCTCAAAGCACAGCTACTTCTTTTGTTTGCTGAACTGATCCGTCAGTGGGGCGTAGTTGCAAATCCGAAAACCGCGAACTGTGACATTTTAAATGTGTGGTAACCATTTAGATGGGAGAGTAAACCACAAGAAAAAAAGGCAAACCACAGAGCTAATTATACCGTATAGACAGCTTGCCGTTTCTTTCGGTCTCTATACAGCCGCCACCTCCCCTTCGGAACAAAAATCGACTTTTTCATGAGGGGCGAGGCCAGCCATCTAGGCCTGGTAATTCAAACGTTTGATAGCGCTATCAACCGGATAAATCGCTATCCAGGAGACAAGTATTACCAATTGCGTTATCCACTGGACGGAGGTTTATCCAGTAGGTCGCGCGTTATCAGTTCCTCGAACAACTGGGCCCTGATTTGCTTTGGCTCCCCAGAGAATGACATTCCAGTTATAATCCAAGTGTTTCGCACAGAAGCACTAGGCGTACTTGAAATTTTAAGAACTACGCCATAGCATCTCGGACACCATCAAATCACTCTGATTACTTTGGATGATCATCACCCTTTGCAGACACTAGTATCAAGTGAGGGTTTGATTAAATGGAACACGAATTTCCACGCCGCGAATTCTCCCTAAAAAGTTGAAAGGGTGTTGGTGGCGTGAAATCCAAACTCGTCAGAGGCCAACTGGAAACAACGCTGCGAATTTCCTTTTCATATATTCCTTAGTTTGATCACGACTCGAAAAATCGTGTTCCATTTACTTTCCTACCAAAATCTCCGCAAACATTTCGCAGATGGTAAACTACACATGTATTTGTGTATTTGTGCTTTTGCACTCAATACTTCTCTACCTCTACACTCGTAACCTTGTTTCCAGGACAACACCTTCGAGAATAGCTAGAGTCGCGGCTGCCGCTAGAAGCAGACCGACTGATTATTCTGAATTTACAAACAGGAGACGCTGATCAAAGCTTCAATTGAGCCACTTTAACAGAGGATTTTTCTTTCTTTTTCTTCACTTGCTTCTTTGCTCTAACTTGATCTCTAACCTCGTCTTGAAGACGAGAGAAGAACGTCGTGGAGGATTTCACAGATTTGTCATTTCCGTCGTCTTTTAACAAAGACAGATTTTTCGAGTTCTTATGTTCCTTCTCCAACTTTTCAAGCGCTGCTTTTTTCGAATACTTGTTTCCCAGACCCGGATTAAGCTTCTCGACCAGTTTTCTTCGTTTTATTTTTTCCACAGCTCGTTCATGCTGTCTTCGTTTCTTTGCTCGTCGTTCTCGTTTTCTATCAGTATCCGTTAGCTCTGTTTTTCCTTTCTGTTCATTTTTCTTCTCATGAACTTCCTCAGGAGCTAGCATCATGGCATCGCTAACAGACACTGGCGCCACTTCCTCCACCGATATGACTGGAACATTGCTCACAACTTTGAGTTCTGGTTTGGGCTGAAACGTTAAGTAAGAGTTTTGTAAAGACTGATATCTACTACATATAAATTAAAAAACTCAAATGAGAATTACCAAGAGAGGATAAAGCGTAAGAGAATTAATCCCCCATATGGGCCCTCTACCCATCGTGATCCTCCAAAGTTATTTTTGGAACGCATCGGTTTTCCTGCGGATTAGCATCGACGACGGCGACGGCAACGAAAACGTCAATTTAAAAATGAATTCACGTTTTTCCAAATATTGTCGCGTTTATTCCAATTCGCTGAAAATGTCAAATATGGGCGAATTTCTCAGGAGTTAATTTCTTGGGGACCGAAACTCGAGTTTAGAAAGAGAAAGAAAAATTCGTCGTCGTTTTTCACGTCGTAGTCGTGCAGGGACGGCAAAGAAATGTACAAGTAAGGTGTGATGCACGTGCAGAGTTGTTGCTTTATTGCTTTTCGACGGCCTCGTTACCGTCACCGTCGTCGATGCTAAATCTCCCTTTTGCCTCGCGTCTTGCGTGGAAGTTTCGTGGAGGAGCGAAAGCACAAAAACATGAGGGAAGTGCGGGAGTTGCGATTAATCCTCTATTGGAATTACTCATGCAACGCTTCCATGCATGGCTGCTAATCATTACCACCAAAAAAAATCGTTGACTTGTCCCTGACCTTAAGCAATTTTTACGGGCATAGCGTTTCACGGAATTTGATGTTCCACGGGAAAATTAGAACATCTAAATCTATCAACTACAGATTTTTTCTGGATAAGGATGCGCTTTAGGTACTAACTCATGGGCCATTTATACGAGAAAAAAAACCACGCGTCTCAAACAATTAAGGCGCAAACTACCTGCACCAATTGTGCGAGCATATCACCTGCGTCTTAGCTAAGTTACATCTAAGTTATCAATCGATAGTCCGCTTTGACGTCATACTGCAACACGATTGGCAAATCGAACAATGCCTTCTCCATATGAGGGTTTTCTTTGGCGGGAAAACGAAGAACCCATGTTTTGATCTTTTCATCCATTGGCTGATAAAACAATCAAGGTCATACGAAAATCGCTCTATACCAGAACTTCGCTTCTTATTAAAAACGCGTCTTCTGTGAAAAAGACGCGTCTTATTTTACCTCGTATAAATGGCCCTTATATAAGGACTTGTGGAGCAAACGCGCAGTGAAATCCCCTTACTTTTCACTAACTAGAACCGGCATGAACTAGAGTTTTCTATAAAATGTTGAAAAAAAAAATGCTGACTTCAGTTTCCTTGACCTTGGAGAAACTGTTTCCCGGCCTGCCTTCCCTGGCTGTGGCAGCAGAGGCAGGTCAGCAATACGCATGTAAATACACTTATGACGACACACATCCCTTACCGGTTTTGGTGTAAAATGGAAGTTTGAAAGCGCATCTAGTTTTGTGAACAATTTACTCATCAACGCTTTGATCTCAGTATGTTCTTCATTTTCTTTTTCTTCGGCCTCTTCCTGTAAAAGTAAAGATTAAAGGATTACTTCTCATTTGGAAGTAGGCAAGTTCACGGCAAGGTACTAGAAGTAAGCTTTTAAAGAAACTGTGTCACAAAATTACTAAGAAAAGTTTGTTGTTTGTATCGTTTGATATCAAATGCTTTGAGAGAGATATTTTACGTAATTTAGCGAATAAAGACGAATTATTGACGATATTAACCCACTGAAGTAGACAGCTATGACACGGATGTTGCACGAGACGATTCGCAACGACGATTTTTAGCGCAACACAGCGTTGCAACATTGTTTCGAATGGTTACAACATTGCTCCAACATTGCCATGCTGAGTTGCGCTAAAAATCGTCGTTGCGAATCGTCCCTTGCAATATCATCTTTAAGTAAGAAGAAGAGGATGTGAAAAGTGAATTTGTGATCGTTCAAACTTCATTGCGAATAAATTTACGTGGAAAGACTATTACTTATCTTACCTGTGTTTGTTTGAGGTATTCCTGCTCGTAAATTTGACTGAGGCTTAATTTACTTTTTTCTTGGTCCAGTGGTATCTTTTTCTTGTACTCAAATGGTTCTGTTACTGGCTTTACTTTCCGTTCGACATCATCCCATGCCTGAAGGTAAAAGTCACTCTATTAGAAAACAATTTCCTCCATCTGCTTAACTTACCAATTGCTCAAATGCCAAAATGGTGATAATGCTATTTCCTGTTGAGCTTATCCCGCTAGTTTACAGGCATTGCACTCAAATAAGAAACAAAACAGGATCAAAAACCCTAAACTGCGAGCAGTCTCCCTTTTTCTTCAGTTGGTCAGGGGAGTACACGCGCGCGCACGAGAGCGTCCAGCGGCGAAGCCGTGAGACGAGGGAAACGAGGACTCGCACCTTTCGCTCACAGCCTAAGAAAAAACGAGAGACTGCTCATGGTCTATAAAGACCCCAACTGGAAGGAGGCAACCAGTTGGTTATTTACAACCGCGGCCGAGGATTTGAATTCGGGACAAGAAAGAACAATTCCATCAAGTGAAGGTCTAGATTGCGACTCGAATCCGGCAACGCCGGCCGATTGCGAATTCGACGCGCTGACCAATCGGCAACGCTGCCTACTCAAACCACCAATAATAAATAATTGAAAATTTAAACTCAAAAATAAAGGAACAGAAATTTTGTACTGTTGAGGGTACTGGCTCCACAATAAAAGCGGATTAAGTGGTTTTTGGATTGAAAGGTTGAAAGTTTTACTTTCAAGTCCAAAACGCTTTCTGAATAATGGACCAAAACTGCATTAACTATTTGACTTGGAGAAGTTTTAAATAAGGGAAAAACAAACTGAAGTAAGCCTTTCGAGACTGCACAATGCAGTTCATTTGTGTGTTCACTTGATCACTAGAGTTCTCAGTAGCTCAGTGGCTAGAAAGTAAAACCAAAAGATTATATTAGTGAGGTCATCTTAGAGTGGGGGAGGGGAGGGGTATATGTATTGAAGAGGAGGCCATGCCACTGTGGGTACTTTACTATTGTGTTTGTGATTGTTCTCATCGTTGTTGTAGTTCTGAACCAATTTCTTGTCATTTATCACCATTTCATCTGTCTTATGTCACTGTTTCAAGACCATCATGTCGCTTGTCAGAACTTAACCCTAACAAGGCCTCATTAGTTCTGTTTTTAGTTACCCTACGATAATTACACAATGACGAGACAATATGATTTGCAGTAGAGTTCAGTATTACAAACCTCATCTTTAATTCTTTGCTTAACGATATCCTCAAGGTTTTGAGTTGTTTCTTCTGTTATATCTGGAGCTGTGGCAGATATGATAAATAGCTACTTGATAAGAAATTAAGTTCTCCCACGATGAATGCCATTTATGCACCTATCAATGTTAACCTAAGGGGGGGAAGGCTGGGGATTTGAACTCGAAGCATTTTTTGGGTCAAATACCCTACCCCTGGGACATCATATTTGGTCAAAACACCCCTCCAACTAAGTCAAAAGGTCAGACTTGTTTCACTGAAAGTAGCAACATTGTCTTTGAAATGCTGCTGGTATTATAAACAGGCCCACCAGTTTTGTCAACTTACTTTTATAGAAGTTCAACAGAATGCTTATCTTTCTGATCGTCAAGCAGGAAGCCCTTTAAAACTGCATGTATCGAGTGATTTTTGGCATTTTCATATAGCCATTTCAGGTTGCTGCATTGTGAACTTTAATAACTGTGAACCCAGTGGTAGAGTTTTGTTTTTCACAGCCTTTCAGCTGTTCATTTTGCAGATTTTTTTGACGGCCATCACTCAAATGGATGTATTCATTTGAATAAGAATAGAGAGGATGGAAACAGATACCTCATCACCGACCTCATCCCCAGGGTCTTCTCGTTTTTCATAAGATTTACCTTCGCTATCTTGCACAAGTGTATAAAAATACCGCTTTACGGTCAAGTCACCCGAAAGTCATGTCGCCCGAAACCAGAGTCATGTTCATAGCAACAAACAACGAACAACGCTGAAATGAACAGCAATGTTCACAAGAAAAAATAACGGATTCCCATTTTTGGATATTTTAGGGTATTTAAAGAATACCCATAAAAATCCCAAATTTGGCAAAGTGAGACAAGTCCCGACCAGGGAATTCCCAACCAAGTTCCCTGATTGGGACTTGTCTTACTCTTCCAAATTTGGGATTTTTGTGGGTATTCTTTAAATACCGGTACCCTAAAATATCCAAAAATGGAAATCCGTTATTTTTTCCTGTGGTTGGAGTCTTTTTTTAACTTCATATTTGCATAGGTTAGCGAGTGAACATTTTACGAGTTTATTCCTTGCGAATTACTTAAGATGTTATGGTATATAGAAGTGAATGACCAGCGATACTTTTCTTCAAGTTTATACACTCGATAAAATTGCGGGCGACATAATTACTAGAATCTTTACTGTAGAATGAGCGGCTTAGTTCATAGCAGCGAACAACGAACAACACTGAAATGAACAGTGATATTGGAGTCTTTGTTTAACTTTATATTTGCATAGGTTAGCGAGTCAACATTTTACAAGTTTATTCCTTGCGATTTACTTAAGATGTTACTTTTCTTCAAGTTTATACACTCGATAAAATTGCGGGCGACATGACTTAGGATTTCGGGCGACATGACTATGTATTTCGGGCGATATGACTCTGGTTCCGGGCGATATGACTTCGGGCGAGATAACTTTCGGGCGACTTGACCGGTTACCAAAATACCCACAGATCCTTCGGGAACAATGCCGCCATCTCTAGTTACCAATCCACCGGGTAATAGAACAGGTAACTGACTTGTAACCAGGTCTTTTACAGCTTTCAATCCAAGATGGCATCCATGATTGGTGGAAATTCAAATATCCCCACCTTCAGGACTTCGCAATAATCAAAAGTCCCCACCAAGTGCTGGCTTCCTTTGCCAAATCCCTTGCCTTCGCTCAGCCTTCCCCCTCCAGATTAACATTAGAGACCTTAAAATACACCGTTTCCATGTACAGGTATGGGTAAATTAGCAGTAGACGTAACCGTAAATACAGGTAGATTGCCTCTTACCCAGGAGAAACGGGTAGGCTACCGGGTAGAATGGTCATGCCGTTATCACCTCTGGGAAATAATGGTTGCCTTTTAGAAAACTACGAGGTAAACATGTTCACCTACCCATACTCATAGGCTGAAATGATGTATCTTAAGGTCACTATTGATAAGGTGCATTAGTGCTACACAAAACTTTTTAGTCTGAACACAAGAGTGGTGAAAATGGGGGAAGGAGGGGTGGGTGCAGTGCAGTGTAGCCATCATTTTTGGTTTTGAAAGCAGAGGAATGCAGACAAGGCAAAGAGCTAACGTGAATCAACACAATTCAAGCAAATTCTAGCACATGTGTCCCCAACACCTCCCCTCCTCAGAAATGCTTGAAACGCAGGCCATGAGCTCAGATCGTAAAGAAAAATAATAGTGCCTGTTAACAATAATGTGGATGGACATTAATTTCAAAGCAACTTGTTCAAGTTGTCAAAATGATATCCTTTCCTAATACTGTAAATATCAATAATCTTGTTCAAATTACCAAAAAATACCATTTTGGGCTTCATCTCTAATCAAATATTCAGAGAGAATGCTACTCACAGTGTAGGTCATTTTCAGCATTTTTATGCCAAATACATTGCAAAAAATAACATTCAACTGCTATTATTTTTTTAAACAATTTCAAGTAACAACCTCTTTAAACACGCTGAAAGGGAACCTTAATGGAATTTTAGACAGTGGTGGTTTTTAAATGCCCATACATGTATTTCGCTAAACTGTTTTTAACCCACTTGGTTCTAAAACATACTTTTGTTGTACTTTCAGGTCAATAACACATTTTTACAAATAGAAATCTGAGGTTACCAGTGACAGTAGTGTGATCAAAGCTGATATCTTCTTCAAGCAAGCTGTTTATTGGTCGCACCTTTCCACCTGCTTCACCAGACATCTGCCATGGTTTTTCAGCTAAATTGGCTTTTTCTAGCTTCTCAATTTTCTGTTTTAGCTGAGGAAAAGTAGGTGTAATGTTAAAAGCACAAAAATGACAAAGCTGGTCCATACAAAAGACAATAATATTGTTTTAATTAAAATCAGTATGTTTATACTTTCACTGTTTTAGTGCTACCCTACATTAATTAAAGCTGTATGTTCTAGCTATATCGAACTTTTTCCCTTTCCTATAAGATTTGTGCTAAAAATTGGACTGCTCTTATACCATGATAAAATTACACCTTATTTCTTCCAACCTAAAAATTCATCTTTCAGTTGAAACCCATTTCTCACAGTGATGTTTTATTTGGAAGAATAAAAGCTGTTTTCAGATTAAAACATTCATCACCCAAATTAGCTTGGTGGGGAATTCCTTGGTTCATGACATGAATGGGTCTCCTAAGGACAAACTATCAGTGATCACATAGAGGTGTGCCTTAAATATATTGCAAGTATTGTCTGATAGACAGCTAGACTCTCCCTCCAATATGCCTTGTGTATGCTTGGGAATCAAACAGAGAATTTAGAATTAGATCAGGAGTAACTAAACACTTCAAATTTCAAAGCACCCCATCTATTATGGTTAGTCATGTGACCTTCTCAGTGACAAATGTTTCATTGAGAAAATTCAAAATTATTTTGACACCCTACCTTTCCTTGCTTCTTTTCAAAATTAGAAAACACTTTGGATTTTTCATCATCATCGTCACCATCATCATCATCATCATCTTCCACTTCATTTTCATCACTGCTATCTTGGTGGTTTTCCTCATTTTCTTCATCATCTTCACTTTCCATCTCCTCACCAACTTCATCTTCTTCCTCAAAATCATTTGAATCACTTCCTGCCTTTTCCAATGTTTCTCCATCAGGGGGATCAAAGAAATCAGCATATTTAATTTCTCTTGCAGTCTTCCTCTTTTGCTTGTCTTTCTTTGTTATCTTTCTTTCCCTACCGACAAAACAAGACAGGAAAAACAGAGACAGACTGAAAAAGGAATTCACCTCTGCGGCATTCTGTTGCAATGGACATACTTTGAAGTGGATTGTCCATGAAAATTGATAAAATAGTCACTGACAGTGGGTTGTTACGATCAGTTGAGGCTGAAATCCATGTATTTAAGAAATGGTAAATGTGCAGCATGCAACCATCAAGATATTGAGGCATGTAGGAGGTTGCTAAACATGAAAAAAAGCATAAGAGTCGGTCAAGGCATGGCCAGGAGCAACTCTAGCTTCTTGAGTATTAGCGAACCTTCCAATTTCTTCCACAACTCTGTGGTTACACAGCTGCAATTTTAACCATTTCTTTCAAAACAAAATCAAAAGAGATCAACTTTAAATTTTGCCCACAGATAACAGAGGAATGACATGAGGGTTGTCATTTGCACACACTATGGCTTCTGTAGATCATTCTTTGGAAAGTATTTCCCTTCAAAAAATAATTAAAATCTTAATAAGTAGTTCTCCATCTCAAAATGGATTGTAAAACCTTTTCATGTAATCTTGAACGGTTTTTGCATACTTTCTTTCTTAAGACAAAACCCCTCCCAAACTATGAGATAAAAACAAAATATAGTCACATGGAAAGTGATGCATACCGTTTCGAGCTTTTGTATACTACTTCTTATTTCTTAGGATTTTACAAAAAGAAATTTATCTATTGGGAGTGAAAGGGTTAAGCAACAACCAAGTCTTAGTATTTAGGGTAATGGCCTTGGAGAAGGTCCATCTGTGTGTAGAAATGCACCTTCCAATTTGCATAGGTTAGCGAGTCAACATTTTACAAGTTTATTCCTTGCGATTTACTTAAGATGTTACTTTTCTTCAAGTTTATACACTCGATAAAATTGCGGGCGACATGACTTAGGATTTCGGGCGACATGACTATGTATTTCGGGCGATATGACTCTGGTTCCGGGCGATATGACTTCGGGCGAGATAACTTTCGGGCGACTTGACCGGTTACCAAAATACCCACAGATCCTTCGGGAACAATGCCGCCATCTCTAGTTACCAATCCACCGGGTAATAGAACAGGTAACTGACTTGTAACCAGGTCTTTTACAGCTTTCAATCCAAGATGGCATCCATGATTGGTGGAAATTCAAATATCCCCACCTTCAGGACTTCGCAATAATCAAAAGTCCCCACCAAGTGCTGGCTTCCTTTGCCAAATCCCTTGCCTTCGCTCAGCCTTCCCCCTCCAGATTAACATTAGAGACCTTAAAATACACCGTTTCCATGTACAGGTATGGGTAAATTAGCAGTAGACGTAACCGTAAATACAGGTAGATTGCCTCTTACCCAGGAGAAACGGGTAGGCTACCGGGTAGAATGGTCATGCCGTTATCACCTCTGGGAAATAATGGTTGCCTTTTAGAAAACTACGAGGTAAACATGTTCACCTACCCATACTCATAGGCTGAAATGATGTATCTTAAGGTCACTATTGATAAGGTGCATTAGTGCTACACAAAACTTTTTAGTCTGAACACAAGAGTGGTGAAAATGGGGGAAGGAGGGGTGGGTGCAGTGCAGTGTAGCCATCATTTTTGGTTTTGAAAGCAGAGGAATGCAGACAAGGCAAAGAGCTAACGTGAATCAACACAATTCAAGCAAATTCTAGCACATGTGTCCCCAACACCTCCCCTCCTCAGAAATGCTTGAAACGCAGGCCATGAGCTCAGATCGTAAAGAAAAATAATAGTGCCTGTTAACAATAATGTGGATGGACATTAATTTCAAAGCAACTTGTTCAAGTTGTCAAAATGATATCCTTTCCTAATACTGTAAATATCAATAATCTTGTTCAAATTACCAAAAAATACCATTTTGGGCTTCATCTCTAATCAAATATTCAGAGAGAATGCTACTCACAGTGTAGGTCATTTTCAGCATTTTTATGCCAAATACATTGCAAAAAATAACATTCAACTGCTATTATTTTTTTAAACAATTTCAAGTAACAACCTCTTTAAACACGCTGAAAGGGAACCTTAATGGAATTTTAGACAGTGGTGGTTTTTAAATGCCCATACATGTATTTCGCTAAACTGTTTTTAACCCACTTGGTTCTAAAACATACTTTTGTTGTACTTTCAGGTCAATAACACATTTTTACAAATAGAAATCTGAGGTTACCAGTGACAGTAGTGTGATCAAAGCTGATATCTTCTTCAAGCAAGCTGTTTATTGGTCGCACCTTTCCACCTGCTTCACCAGACATCTGCCATGGTTTTTCAGCTAAATTGGCTTTTTCTAGCTTCTCAATTTTCTGTTTTAGCTGAGGAAAAGTAGGTGTAATGTTAAAAGCACAAAAATGACAAAGCTGGTCCATACAAAAGACAATAATATTGTTTTAATTAAAATCAGTATGTTTATACTTTCACTGTTTTAGTGCTACCCTACATTAATTAAAGCTGTATGTTCTAGCTATATCGAACTTTTTCCCTTTCCTATAAGATTTGTGCTAAAAATTGGACTGCTCTTATACCATGATAAAATTACACCTTATTTCTTCCAACCTAAAAATTCATCTTTCAGTTGAAACCCATTTCTCACAGTGATGTTTTATTTGGAAGAATAAAAGCTGTTTTCAGATTAAAACATTCATCACCCAAATTAGCTTGGTGGGGAATTCCTTGGTTCATGACATGAATGGGTCTCCTAAGGACAAACTATCAGTGATCACATAGAGGTGTGCCTTAAATATATTGCAAGTATTGTCTGATAGACAGCTAGACTCTCCCTCCAATATGCCTTGTGTATGCTTGGGAATCAAACAGAGAATTTAGAATTAGATCAGGAGTAACTAAACACTTCAAATTTCAAAGCACCCCATCTATTATGGTTAGTCATGTGACCTTCTCAGTGACAAATGTTTCATTGAGAAAATTCAAAATTATTTTGACACCCTACCTTTCCTTGCTTCTTTTCAAAATTAGAAAACACTTTGGATTTTTCATCATCATCGTCACCATCATCATCATCATCATCTTCCACTTCATTTTCATCACTGCTATCTTGGTGGTTTTCCTCATTTTCTTCATCATCTTCACTTTCCATCTCCTCACCAACTTCATCTTCTTCCTCAAAATCATTTGAATCACTTCCTGCCTTTTCCAANGAGAATAAAAGCCGTTTTCAGATTAAAACATTCATCACCCAAATTAGCTTGGTGGGGAATTCCTTGGTTCATGACATGAATGGGTCTCCTAAGGACAAACTATAAGTGATCACATAGAGGTGTGCCTTAAATATATTGCAAGTATTGTCTGAAAGACAGCTAGAGTCTCCCTCCAATATGCCTTGTGTATACTTGGGAATCAAACAGAGAATTTAGAATTAGTTCAGGAGTAACTAAACACTTCAAATTTCAAAGCACCCCATCTGTTATGGTTAGTCATGTGACCTTCTCAGTGACAAATGTTTCGTTGAGAAAATTCAAAATTATTTTGACACCCTACCTTTCCTTGCTTCTTTTCAAAATTAGAAAACACTTTGGATTTTTCATCATCATCGTCACCATCATCATCATCATCATCTTCCACTTCATTTTCATCACTGCTATCTTGATGGTTTTCCTCATTTTCTTCATCATCTTCACTTTCCATCTCCTCACCAGCTTCATCTTCTTCCTCAAAATCATTTGAATCACTTCCTGCCTTTTCCAACATTTCTCCATCAGGGGGATCAAAGAAATCAGCATATTTAATTTCTCTTGCAGCCTTCCTCTTTTGCTTGTCTTTCTTTGTTATCTTTCTTTCCCTACCGACAAAACAATACAGGAAAAACAGAGAAAGACTGAATAAGGGATTCACCTCCGTGGTATTCTGCTGCAATGGACACACTTTAAGGTGGATTGTCCATGAAAATTGATAAAATAATCACTGACAGTGGGTTGTTACAATCAGTTGAGGCTGAAATCCATGTAGTTAAGAAATGGTAAATGTGCAGTATGCAACCATCAAGATATTGAGGCATGTAGGAGGTTGCTAAACATGAAAAAATACATAAGAGTCGGTCAAGGCATGGCCAGGAGCAACTCTAGCTTCTTGAGTATTAGCGAACCTCCCAATTTCTTCCACAACTCTGTGGTTGCACAGCTGCAATTTTAACCATTTCTTTCATAACAAAACAAAACAGAGATCAACTTTAAATTTTGCCCACAGATAACAGAGGAATGACATGAGGGTTGTCATTTGCACACACTATGGCTTCTGTAGATCATTCTTTGGAAAGTATTTCTCTTCAAAAAAAATTTTTTTCTCTTAATAAGTAGTTCTCCATCTCAAAATGGATTCTAAAACCTTTTCACGTAATCTTGAACGGTTTTTGCATACTTTCTTTCTTAAGACAAAAACCCTTCCAAACTATGAGGTAAAAACAAAATATAGTCACATGGAAAGTGATGCATACCATTTCGAACTTTTGTATACTACTTCTTATTTCTTACGATTTTACAAAAAGAAATTTATCTATTGGGAGTGAAAGGGTTAAGCAACAACCAAGTCTTAGTATTTAGGGTAATGGCCTTGGAGAAGGTCCATCTGTGTGTAGAAATGCACCTTCCAAGAAGCCTCTCCGTTGCGTCAAGTGCCTTGTCCCAGTCATCATCTTCCTCATCCTCAACATCACTACCATCAATGTCAACAAAATAATCAACAAGCTCACTTTCATTCTCATCACTATCATCTTCGTCATCATTTTCTGTTTGGTTCTTCTTTTTATGTGCTCTTTCAAATTTTCTGTCTTCTTTGTCTAAAAACTGAAGCATGTCTGAGAGTTTAAAGAACTTGTCATCGACTTGAGACTTTTTTGCAGAAGGTTTTTGTTTCCCTTTCTGTTTGCTTGCAGAGTTTACCTCTCTCCGATCATTGGTATTCTTGACATAATTATTATCTGTTTCCTCGTCATTATTTTCAAGACCAGATTTCTTTCCAGAACTGTAATCATCTGAATCACTTTCATTTCCATGTTCTACAAATCCATTTATATTATCACTAATGGTTTCACTTTCCATGTCTACAAGTTGATTTCCTTCAACAAGATCTTTACTCCTGGAGTAAGCTAAGCATAACGAAATCTTTTCAGCTTCTTGTTTTATAATCTGGATGTCTTTCTCTCCTAAGTGCAACAATGGAGTATTCTGCAGCTCAATTTCCTGCCAAATTTGCTCGATATCAAAATCATCTACCAAGAGTTCCTGCAATGGACACGTGCTTGCAAGAGAACGGCTACTATTCGGCTCATCTTTTTTGCAAAAATCAAAAATGTCCTTCACTGTTGCTTTAGTATCTTTCTCAAGAGAAGAAGGAGGTTTAAGATACGTTTCTGGATATTCTGAAGTGCGTTCGAAGCGTGAAAGTAAAGTCACAAGGGAAGCCAACCCGTTGTTGTCGTCCGCCATGTTGGCTTGAAATAACTTATGCCAGTGCCAGTCTTTTTTGAGTGATTTTGTCCGTGAAAGAACTGAGGCGAACCTGTCATTCTCATTTTCCAAATGGCGGATGCAGATTCCGACGGCCAAGATTCATCATTTTCAGCGCAGAAGAATCTGAGGAAAGAAGTATCAAAGGGAAGAAGAAGAGGTATAGACCATTTCTTAGCCTTATTTACTTGTTAACTAGTCACATTTCGGGCTAGAAGCTCATCGTACTGACTTAAAAATCCGCCATTGTGTGTTACTAACTCGCTTACATTTGCTGGTGCCGTCGCACACCCTTTGGGCCTTCGATTTAAATAGAGGGGGAAATTAAAAACTTTGATCGATACCTTAAGGCCATAGGTGAAGATTAGTTTGTCATTTATCTTCTACTTTCCGCCATTACGTAGCTTAGTGTAGAGTAGTTTATGTTTTTTCAAACGCATTATAAGAATAAAAGCTTGTGAAACAACGTGCATGTATTCATACCGGAAGGCAAGCGGCTACCGATAGTTTCAAATATTAGCTTATAGCTTTCTTACATTTCTATTGATTTTTTCTTTCAAGAAGATAAGAACTTTCTACGGTCTTAGACAAGACATAGTTTTGGTAGTCACTATTTTCAGGATGAAAAAAAAATTGAAAACCAATGCAATACTTTATAGCGTTTGCACAGCTTCTTCGTCGCGAAGAGAGATTTCATTTGATTAAGCGGGGAAATCAAACATTTTGTGGCTAGACACCTGAAGGTTTTTTTCGAGAACCTCCACTAAGTTTGATAATTTTGATCGTAATATAGACTGGAAGTATTGTATGTCTGTTAAGGTGAGCTACACTCTCCAAAGAGGTTTTTGAATACATGCTGGTGTTGGCCTACGAGGGTGGATTTTGTATAAAAATTTGGAAATCTTTAGATAAAAATTAAACTATCTTGAGTGTCTTTCTGTCGTAGGTAAGCATATATTAACACAGCTGGCTTGGTCGTAAGAAAGTGATTACTTGAAGCAGCAGGAGAAAATAATGGACAGCAGTGTCAGAAAAAATGAAGAATTCTTTCATTTTTCTTAAAAAAGGAACAAAACATAAAGAAAATTTCAAATCAAAGTGAGAAGTACTTCAACTGTCTAAGTTAGAACAGTGGGAAAAGAAAAATCTGTACTCTTTCTTGTCAGTACATTGCTAATTAGACAGGTGATATATTGGTGATTTAGCAAACATAACATTGAGCATATTGTGGCATTTATCATTATTATTAGCATCTACTTCCTAAACTTCTGTTTCCTCTCTAAGGCTATCCTCTGTTTTTTTTCTGTTTATTGTCATCTGACCGACCCAAATTTTTGGCATTTTCCAAAAAAAAAGTAACAACGTAGTTAAACCATTTTTCACTTGAAATAATTCTTTTAATCTGAAAAATGAGCATAGTAAAAGCATACAGGAAAACAGGACCAAAGACAGGAACATTTTTTATAGTATATCATACATTTTGTTAATCGAAATATGTAAATGTTAACTTTTAATGTCATCCCAGGGTACCAGGGCTTCCTATTCTGAGACTTCTTGTGATGTTTTTTTTTAGGTTTTTATTTTCAATCCGACCAACCGACTGGCCCAAATCAGGAAATACATGCGACGCTAAACGAAAAAAAAAAAGGCTGATGGCCTGACAAACCGGCTACTCAAAGCAGTCATCAGAGTATAATAAAGATTAGTTGTTGTAGCAAGAAAGAGGACCTAAAGGATTTCCTTACAGGGGCTATATCACACTATTTCCTACCTTTGTAAGAAGCTAAAATGTCTTTTGAATCAATTGAATTCCAAAAATAATGGTTCAGTTTTGTTATATGAGAGCATATTTAGGCATTGAAACCAATTCCTGTTGTCTGTTGCCACAAAAAGAAAAAGATGGGCCAACTTTTTTTTTTGCTGAAGACTCTGTTCGGGAACATCTCTTGCCTGATAGCACACCACAGGAGGAAGACTGGACACTGAATAAGCTCATAGTTTTGAGCAAAAAACGTTCTATTTTGGGGGAAAACATAGCATGGCATCTAAAACCTTTTTGAAATAATTTCCATGTTGTATATATTTTTATCATTTTTGTGCTGCAAAGTTCTTTTGCATTCTAAACTTGGACATTCTATGCATCCTTCATAGAATTTTACCCACCAGGCTAAATTAATGTGTGACCATTGAGAGAAGGTGGTTTTGAAACTTGTTCTTTAATCTGTTAATAACCATTCTTCCAAAGATAGTTTAAGGAGTCACTTTAGAGCCTTTCCTGAGCATACACTGTATGATGAATTTTAGCCTGTTTCAAGAAGCTTTCTCTAAATGTTCTGGGAAGTCACTGTAGACTGGAGTTTATTTACCTATTTTTTTTCCTGTTAATTTGGGTCAGCCTAAGTTTGGCTCCTGAAATCTGAACTGGTCTTATGTTGCTTGTGTTTATAAAATTCTTATATTGCCGAAAAAGTGTTGTGCATGTGAAATTGTATAGAAATGATAGACATGGGAGATGAAAGCTACATTTGCTGTTGCAGGAAAAAATGTTGTAGAAGAAAAAAGTACAAAGAAGAGAGTCATGAGTAAACCTGGGCATCCTGTGTTGGTTACAGGAGCAACTACTGAGCCAGCTTTCAATGGTGTGCCTGTGAATATGTCATCTGATGATAAGGAACTAGTCATGGAGTACTCAGGTAATTGAATTCTGATGGCTCCTTTGGAGCAAGAATTATTTTTAGAATTGGTGTGGCTTCCTATAAAAGTTTTTATGAAGACTGCTAAGGCAACCATTAGATTTCATTATCTGTCCCTTCTTCAATAAATATGATGCGCGTAAAACACCGGTACAGGTTACTATGCGAGGGTAAAGTGAACACAACCTAAAAAATAATTTTCTACCAGCCCTCATACTATTAATCCTTTTAACATGTGTTTAAGACCCACCACAGTAAATAATAGTTGTTTAATATTCATCCAGGTGCCATAATTTACTTGCCTTTCAGTAGTAAAATGTTACAAATAATTATGAATTGTACAATATAGCTCATCACAGATAGAAATTTATGTGGATGTAATATTTTGTTTCCATTGGAGAATAATGATGCTAAGATGTATGCAAGTCTTCCTGACATGTTGGTGCTGGTTTTTGTACGAATTATTGATGTCAAATCACTTTCAACTGCATAATCCACAAGAAATCTGACAATGTTTTAAAAAAATACATTATTTATTTTATTTGAACAAAACATCAAAATAAAAGAAATGCTATTTTAAAAGGGCTTTATCATGAAATTTATCAAATTTGAAACAGTAGTCCTGCCACCAAATTGAGTGAAACATAAAACTGCTCATCATATTAATAGGAGGTACAGGATGGACAAATTTAAAGAAGATTAAAACATATTGCAATCATGGTTTCTGAAAACCTTTTGTCGTTTGGAACATTTGATATAATGCTTGGGTGATATACATGTATGTGTTGTCAAGAGGCTATGATTTTGTCATTTGCCAGTAAGTTCCATTGTGCATAAAGATACATTTGTAATTGGCATAATTTGCCCCATAATAAACCTTTTTTGTTGCAAGTTTTTACATGTAATGTGACTTCATGGAAATTTACCAACAATTTTCACACCCAATCAGAAGGCCTTCTATGTGCAACCACCTCATGCAAGCAAGCAGTTATCCAAAAATACAAAAATTATTTCAGTCAAAGCATTTGAGTGGGAAACTCTTTTAAGCACCATTCCATCATAGGCAATGGCAGCCACTTTTTGTGTGTTTGTTTATACTTTTCCTTCGTTAAAACTTTCCATAAGTGACTCCTTGACACATGGTCAGATCTTGTATTTGCCCAAATTAGGTAATTATACTTGGTATTCTTGTGTCATATATGCAATTAGAAGGGAATCAATTTTCTTTCTACACAGCCTTTTACATATATTTAAGTGGTGTTTTCCACTACACCACTCAAAGGTAGTTTTAGTGACAGTTCAGACCTCTTCTACTATAGCTCTTGTAAGCAACAGAAGGTTGAATGTTTGCTACAGTGAGCAGCTTAAAGGGACACAGTCAGCTATGGGACCGTGCTGACCTGGACACTACTTTTGCAAGTTTGAAAAGAATTTATCCCAACCCAAAATCAAAAGTACGCACTGTATACATCTAGAAATCCGCTTCAATCTTGCCTAGTGTTTCATTTGATCTCCGATCTTATAATTAAAAACCTCTTTTTGAGCAAACTTTTACTCATCCTGTAGCATCCTGTATTTTATCATATTTGTTAAACACAGTGTCCAAAGGAACATGAAAAGAAGAGGTAGAGAATTTCTTTAGAAGTCATCTCCAGAAAAATTCTCCAACATTTGAGAATTGAATAACTTGGAGCAATTAGAGTGATGAATTTTGAAATGCTTAAATTCACTTTCTAAGAGACGTTTTTGCCAGTTAGTCTAAGGAGTGGGGTTATTAAAATTGTTGTTTTCCTATTTTCTTGGCCTAGAAACGTTTATTGTAACCATCATGAAATGAAAAGTTTCCTTGCTCTGGCAAAAACATGAAGTACAAAAAATTTTTTTTACTCAGAAGTGTTAAATGTAGAGGTAAATAAGAGATTTGAATGAAGTAATTATTATTTCATTCAAATCTCTTTAGCTGGAAGTTTGACAAAACATATTTGAACTCTTGATTTAATTGCTCTTAGTCTGGAATTTTTTATGTTCATTGTGTGTCATTGTGACTTTTAAAGTATAGAATCAAGCTGTAGCTACATATTACCAATTATTAATTCTATTGTCTAAAATATAATACAGTTGATTATAAGCTATAAGCCGAAGATACTGACTGTGGATACCATAGTATTCCACCTCAGGACATAGTTGATAGTTTTTTGAAGTAATGCCCCTAGAGTAATAGTTGAACAGTGTAAGTGCTAATTCTATCAACATACATTTTAATACGTACTGAATGTTTCATATCAGTTATAAAAGATTTCTGTGTCATGAGAGATGGTAAAATCAAAAATATATATCATAGGCACCATATATTGCTTGACTCTTGACCAATATACTATTTATGTTTTTTGATGAGGTTCTTATTCCATTAACCTTTTCTCAATCAATATCACTGTTTGCATGAACAAACCAATATCAAAAGTGTTAGTCATACGCTGGTGAATTTAATACTTAACAATTTACATAGGTACTGTCTGTTTTAAGAGGACGAAGTAAGATTAAGAACAACAGTTACTGAGTTGAGAGTTGACAGGCTAAGTATGCTGTAGTGAACAACAACCATCAGTAATGAATTGTGAGTTGTTATTAAGTCAAGTAATGGCCTCTAGATATTATTGTTCCTGTGAAGACTATTCACTGTATTGTATAGGTAAGCGTAAAACTGCATTCATTATTTAATTGATGTCTTAAATTTGATGACCCGTAACTGTGCATTGTAATTTTGAAATTGAAAC
>CALNXI010004328.1:0-21645 GCA_942486025.1 Porites evermanni
GCGCCCCCCCCCCCCCCCCTGAGATTACCTGCGGTTTTCTAATACAACTGGCATTCTAGGCGTGATTCTCTAGAGCAAAACCATGCTGGGCTTAACAGCTTGGTTTTATAAAAACCAACGAAAGTACATAACTGATTAGTATTTGTAACTTGTAAAGCATTATTGCGTTCCTGTTTTTCCTTTCGTAGGTTTTAAGTGACTCAGATGGCAGTCAAAGGGCACTTGAAGCTTTACATAATTTTTGGTGGCAAGGTAAGATCAGAAATCCCTTGCACCTCTTTACAACTGAAGATAGCGGTGGGTTCAGACATTTTGGACAGGCACCCTCTCCCTAGGATCCGCCATTGATAAGCTCCCATATAGGGTGTGCCGCCGAGGCCTTCAACCCCTGACCCTGTTTAAAACAAAAATTGTAAGGCAAGAGACCTAATTTGATGACCATGATTCATTTCTGTGTTGGTAATTGAGGAGTGGTTTTAGAGGATAAAAAACTGGTACGATCCACCTTAAGTTATCTTTTCATTTTTTCTTACAGAAAGAAGTCAACCAATTGACTGCTCATGGGATTTGGTAGCGCTGGCTCATAATTTCACCCTTCATGCTTTCCCAGCATTCGTTCAGGGCCTTGAAGAAGCTGGCTGGGTAACCTCGCGAACACATTTGGGCCCTGATGAGTGGCGCGCTGTTTGGAATGTTAAGGGACTGGAAATCAAGAAAAGTATTTAAAAGTTTCGGTCAGAGCTGCCTTTTAAAAATGCGAGCTAGAAGTTGAGAAGACCTTAGTAAAGTGCCTTGAAATATTAAAAATATTTTATTTGTAAATAGTTAGTAGAACATTCAATGATTAAAAGAGTTGTCATGTATTGGAATTATTAGCATGTTAATTGTGTTTCTTTTCTTTTCGTATGGTTTTTGCCAGTCGTTAGCATCTTTAGCGAAACAGTGTGTGTTTGTCCACCTCCGTCTCCCCTCCCTTACTCCGTATTTACAATTCCTGGTAACTGCCTTCAGTTGTTTGCCAAGCATAGCCTCCCAATTACAATACTCGGCTAACTCAGCAGTCGAGACGCGACGGCAAGGAGAACGTCAAAAAAGCAGTAAGTTAAAGAAACCATACAACAACTCTGCACGTGTATCACACTCTTTGGTACATATCTTTGCTAACTCTGCAGGACAAAGAACGAAATTCCTTGATGGAAAGCTTTATGGGGGACGCAAACACATCACGACGATTTTTCTATCTCTTCTTTCTTTTGGGTGCGCTTTCCAAGATTTCAACTCAATGAAAAATCACTTTTACTTTTGACTTTTTAAGCTATTGTAGTTGGAATAATCGCGACGACATTTGAAAAAAAGGTAATTGAACTTAGCCTCTCGTCTGTTAGCCTGCTCAGGTCATTGGCGCAGCAAACGAAACAAATGTAAAACGAAATGGAAAAAGCCAATAAGGAAAGTCAGAGGAACAGAATCACCTGCAGCCCATCGCATATTTAGCTCTCTGGGCATGGACCGCCTAATTATTGCCATATCAGTGGCATCCAATTCAGAGAAAAACCTCTTCCCCTTGTATAATGAATGACACTAATCGCCCCGTTTAATTTTTTTTTTTTTGGAAATCTTAAATGGGCGTAAGAAAAAAACGGGGGGCGCGAGGGAGACACGCGTGTTCTTTCTTGCGTTCTCTCTTGCGCCAGGAGCCTATTTTATTACCCATCACTTTTAAGCGAGTCAAGTGTTCAAATCTTCTGCTTTGTATAATGGGCTCCTGCAGGAGGGCTCCTGCCTCCTGATAATGATCAACTCCCCCTCCCCCTCCTCCCGGCCAGGTCACTGCACATTGCATTGCTTCTTTTAGTACATTATTTTTTATACACCCGGGGAAAGTGTGTAACCCTTAAGCAACGATCAGGGCAGTTCACAAAACTCTTCGATGGCGTGACTCGACTCCACCCACCCTCCACACCTGCTCCACCCTTTTTTCCAACAATCCTTTGCGCGAGAAGAACTTCGTTCCAGGCCACCTCGGCGAAATTGTTGCATTTGTTTTGAAAACAAAATGGCGGTTTGGGGAGTGTATCAATATTAAATTCATGAAATCTCAAGGTAGATTGACGTTTTACAAAGATGTCATCTTTGTTTCCCAGAAGTAGAACCTGAAGGTAACAAGGTGGGCTGAAGATCGGTGAGAAATGAGCTTAGGTACCGGTGCATGGCTGAAAGCCTCTGGATCGCGTGGGATCAGAAAGCACCAGGGAGCCGTCAATGTGGCAAAACGCCGACTATCTACAAGAAACAGATCTAAAGTGGAGAGACTTAGAGAGTACCTAAACGATCTTCATCTAGAAGAGATAGAAACTGCAGCCACAGGTCGTAAAGCCTGTGGAAAGGTTCCAAGATTGCAAGTCGAGTTGCGCGATATTCAAGTCCAAGAAGGAAGTAGCAGTGCTGGGATCTTAGTTCGAAATGATGATGATCCGATTGTAGGAGCTAATCCGATTATTAAGAGAAAAGCTGGTGGAAAGCACAGGAAAATTAGATCAGCGATAAAGACAGTGAACTTTGATAGTTCTGTTCCAAGTGAAGATAAAAAATCACCAACCTCAGGGATTTGTTTCCAAACCAACAAACACGCACAGATTTCTAAGGGCTCGCTGGACGAAGTATACCCTTCAGACATTTCACAGTCTTCTAGCTGTACAGGAAAAGGAGACAAGTTTCTCTCATCTTTATCATCAGGTCATATGCGCAGGCCAAAACGAAAATCTGACAGAACAATTAAGCATGCGTTTGTTCCTTTAATAGATTTCAATGGAACAAGAGATCAGAATGTGTGTGATGACAGTAACAGAACTCTTGATATTAATGACAATGACAATGATAATGTTGATTCAGATATTTCTTGTGATAATGATGATGACAATTTGATGGACAGAGATGAATTTTCACTCTCCCCACCCAACAGTCCACTGTATGACATGCCCCCACCCTCTACCCCTGCTCAGAAAAAGGCAAGAAGAGAAAAGCGGAGCATCCAGTTAGAAAGATGGCGGAAATATGAGGCATCAAAGTCTCGACAAGAAAGATACCAGAGACGCATGCAGGAATCGGCCAAAACAGTTCATCAAAATGACTTAGCACAAGACTCAAAGCGGGTAAAGTGGAGTGTTAATTTGGTGCAGACAGTCTACATTGATGATAAAAAACAATAATACAAAATATCAGTATTACTAGTATTGCATGTTCTGTTCAGGGTGCCAGGTACAATACCTCCTGGGTGATGGTCAATAGTGAGGGCCCAGCTGTTAGGGTAAAATTTGGACAAGTGACATGGACTTGAGAAACAGGGACGTAAGACTAGATGAAAAGTCAACAAATGACATAAAGATGAGTCTTATACGGGCAGGGACATGGCCTACTCCACAAAATGTGGAATGGCCATATTTGAAATTCAGACTAGGGATATATGTACCCCCCCCCCCTACCACCCCAAGGGGACCTCAATACTGTACCACCCACTCTTGAGAGAGAGGACTTTAACCTAATGTTAACCTTGTTACTAAGCAACACACTGTGTTACAAAGAATTCTGGAAGCAGTGGTCCCCAGGGCTGTCACGAAGAATTCAAGTGTGCAGGTAAAATAATAAAACATATACAAAGAGTAGGCAAATAATCAAACACGGAGTTAGGGAATTCTTTTGGTTTTATTATAGGAAAAAAGAATTTTTATTCTATTTTCCGGGGAAAATAGCCAGGGATCACATGTTCCTCAACATTCCTCCTAGCCAGGAAAAATCCCAGGATCCCGGCCCTTAATGATAGCCCTGTTAATGCTTGGAGCTGGGTATCTCCTAACCACTTTGTAGTCAAGAAATATCATCACCCCTTGTCACTTCACACAGGTTATAATCACCAGTCGTAATAAATTTACTGACAGTCCTGGGGCCCCTGGTACTTTGAGAAATTTCAATTCTGCTATCCATTAACTGTATAATATAACCATATAATACATTGTGATATGAGAGGGAAGTGTTTTATACTATAACTGTGTGGGATATAAACCAAGTTGAAGTTAAACATAACGTAATCAGGGGAAACAACCTTTCCACACTGGCAGAACTTACAGAACTGTGGAGAAATTAAAACAACCCATAACTTTGGTTGTTTATAACTTTAAGCACAATGGTTCCAACATGAACAGTGAATATTATGTTGGGTGTGAACCTCTTTAGCGAGGCTATTATGTTTAGATTTCTGCTGTTATAATAATTACTCATCTGGCCATTGCTTGATGGTTTATTGTTCAAAATTTTGCTAGTTTTTCATACCGGATGTACTAGAGTGTTGGACGCTTGACCCTCAAGCTCATGAATCAAATGTTGTTTTGACAGTACTAAAGATGTAAAACAAATTTTTCAGTTAACAGAGGACTACAACATTACTTTGGGAACTGCTTTCTGAGTAGGGAATGGGAGTGGGGGTGAGGGCATTAGTTTGAAACTTCTCTCAATGCTTGTTAGACTGTCTGGTAACACACTGTATTGTTATTGTTGAAGAAAAGCAAACAAACTGTTTTGGCTCTAACTCAACCGCAAGTGTGAGTACATACCCATACAGCCAATGTGGGTGTTATAGTCAAACAGGATCAGTTGTGTTCAAAATACTAAACTTCAAAGATATAGCCTTCAAGTAACTCTTAAGTTTAAATTTCCAACAGAGATTATGTTGATGATAATGAAAATAATGTATAATACATGATTTTTATTAGAAATGTTATTTTAATCATTTTGTATTGTTTTAGTATTATGTTCTCCAGAATGTTTTCAACAAAGGGTCTGCCTAAAGGCTGTCTTTCCCTAGCAATAAGTCAGACTCATGATCAGAACCCACGGGGGGTACTCGCAATTTCAAGTGACGGGGATGATCGAATGGAGCCAAAAGTCAAGACCCAAAAAAATCCCTAGGGCTTCCAGAAAAACCCTAAAAAATACCCGGACCAAAAATTAACCACAAAAAAATCCCATGCCGATTTTGTGGCCCTTAAAAGTTCCAGAAAGGGGTAATGCTATAACACAAAGAAAAACATTGGAAATCTAAACAACAGCAAAACACGTTTGTTTGTACTTTATTCGCAGAACTACGCAGCCAGGGCACAACCGATTCTTTTTAATACCCCCAAAAAATCTCTACTCAAATCAAGCTACCCAAAAAAATACTTGCCAAATTTTTGTACCCAAAAAAATCCCGGAATCGAAAATTTCAAACCCAAAAAAATCCTTCGATCATCCCCGTAACTTGAAATCCCGAGTACCCCCCCCCCCCCCCCCCCAAAAAAAACCAACCAAAAAAAAAATTCACCAATTTTTTTAACCAAAAAAAACCCCGAAACGAAAAATTCCAACCCCAAAAAACCCCTCCCACACCCCCCTTACTTGAAATCCCCGGGTCCCCCCCCCCCCCCCCCCCTGGAGATCAGAATAACTTGCGATCAGGTGTTCTCTTTTTTTATTGGGGGGGGGGGGTGGGGTGGAGTGTAGGAGCACTTTTTTAATGTAAACAGTATTCCTATTCCGTTTTCACCTCCATCACTAACACTACAGTGAAGACCACAATAGGCTGTTGAAGTTGTGAACAGAGGCGGGAGAACACAATGAATAAAAAGTGCTGGAACAGGCATAATTGTGATTTGTTTATTCTTCCTGTTCTGCTCCTGGCTCAGTTCATCTGGTTTTCACTAGACAAAGAGACAGAGTTATTAGTGGACTCAGAAAGAAATAGATATATTCATATTCCTTCAACTCTGATTTCTTCATGCTTAATGATTCCACTTGACCCCATATTTTGATTTTCAATGGGTCATAAGCGCTCTCATGATTGCTTACAACTCACCCAGCCTTAAACTCAAAACATTACATGGTTGCAGTTGCATTCAAGTTTTCCCTTTGGTACTGACAATGCAGTTATAATAACATTATTTGCTAGGCTGCAGAAACCTCTCTTAGGATTAGAAGAAATAAGGCTATAATGCTAGTAGGCCTGTTACAAGATGTCAAAGGGGGGAGTATTGAGTTGCCTGGCCTCACTAAGGCTAGCAATTTGCTGAAATTAGTCTGAAATTTCACCTATCTCCACTCCCTAACCAATAGGGGTACAGGAAGATAGTGTATCTGTACCCCCCAGGGGAGGTTAGCGGGTGGAGACAGATGACATTTCAGACTAAGAATACATACAAACTCAGGAGTTACGAGTGTCTCACGCGATAGCACCTCATGAATAATCTTTCTGAACTTTATTTTGAATAAATCAGGTCACCTAAACAAGTCCTATGGCCCTGCCAATAAAAAAACCTCACTGACAAACAGATTCAGAGTAAAATGGTATTGTCAAATTATTAACACATCTTGTTTCTTTTAAATCTTTAACATTTAACAATAATAGTTTTTCATAAATATATTTTTTAACATCATATTCAGAGTACCTACAACCCTAAAGAAATATCTTAGCACTCAATTTTTTCACACTATTTTAGCTGTTGACCAGGGAGCATAGAGATTCAATGAACATCTAAAATAACATAAATACAATATACTGCTATCAAATGAATGTGTAATTGTTAAATCTGCATAATTTTTTCCTTCTCAATGGTGATATCCCCTTTTTTCTTGAGACAAAAGCAAACAAGAATAAAATTAATTAAATATCCATGATACCATTCTCAAGTTTAGCCCATAAATTTTAGCTGAGGTTTTAATTAAAATAGTCAAATAATAATAACCAACTAGGTTATGGTTTAAATATTTTAGTAAAACAGTAAAGTACCTCTATTTATCATAATTTATGCAACATTGCCAGTAGCTTAATATACTCTGTTTTTAAGACATTTTTTCCATAGATGCAAAACAATCAATTACCACTGAACAGCATACATGTAAAAATGTACAGCCCAATTTCATAGTCAATGACAAAATAATTACCTACATCCACCCACAATACAGTGTTTATAGATCTCACTTCTATCTAAATCTGAACAGTTTACAAGGGATCTGTGGGTGCCACATTATTATTTCCCTTGTGCAAATCAGTTAATCACACAGTCAAAAATGCTTGTGTCCATGCAACATGGGGTCTGCTTAATACAGGTATCACTGTGATCTTACTCAAAGTGCACTCACAGTTATTAGACTGCTGATGGCCAAGGAGTATACTTTTGCCTTTGCTGATCCAACAAAATAAGACTAGTGACTCCCAGTATTTCATTTCTGTGGATGACATAGTTTAGTTATACTTAAAAGAGCACTGGTCAACAATTTAAAAAGACCAAGAAGCCAATAAAATAAGGTCAGTGCAGTGTAAGACAAATCTTTTAAATTACGTGCACACTTCTGGGGGTTGAGGAAACAAGGAAGTAAATAAGTACAGATTTTAGTGTGATGACTATGAAGGCTCCTCCCTAAAATAGGAGAAGTTGGTCGGCAAACATCCTACAGGTCAGGTGGTGAGCTTAAGTCCTCTTCACAAGATAAACAAAGTTGGAAGTTCCGGCAGCTATGACTGGGTTGAGAGAATGCCTGTCATAATCAACAGTATACACAGCACGTGGCAAATCAACAAGGCGTCCAGTTGTCTACGGAAAGAAATAGACATTGAAGTGAACTGTTTTCATTTTTGGACCTATCATTAGGCACATATTTTAACCTGATGAACAAAAGTAGCTATAATTAAATAATATATTAGTTGGAAGAGGATAATAATGACAACAGCGATAATGATGACGATGACTGATGATGACGATGATGATGATGACAGCAATTACATGGTACACAATCACAATGATGACGACAATGATGATGATGATGATGATGATGATGATGAGATCATTATGGCCCACTAAGTTAGATTCCACTATCCAAATTCCCTTGTCCCCTTCTTCACATGTGAAGAATAATTAAAACAGACACTGTTGTACATATGCACTTTCAGCTTTTAACAACTGACCAGCAAACAGACTTTGCTTATGAACAACCAAAGGACTTACTTGAAGTGTGCTCTGATCAACACATCTCATCATGTTGTTGTCGCTACCACCTGCAATAATGTTATCTGGACCTTGCCACTGAGCACAGTACAGCTACAAAGAAATGGGAGGACATCATTAGAAAAGAGAAGCAGTTCCCAAGGTACACAGATTAGGTCATTTTCTGCACGTAGTTAAGGTGAATAAACACTCTCTTTAATACCTTAGTGAGCTTAAGAAAACACATTTTAAGTGACAAATGTCAACAAGAAGTGGACTTTTTGCATTCTTGGGCAGTGGTTTTGTCCAAATTTTCAGGCAAATCTTTTCTATAACCGTAAAGAATAACTTACCAATACACATTTTTAGTAGCTGTTCTTAAAGCATCTTAGGCATATAAAGAGGGAAAAGACCTCACAGCTATCTGACATGCATCGCTCAGAAACATCTTTGCTTAAAGGGGCATCGCACTATGCATAAATGGTCCATTTCCAATTGACTTTTAAGAAACCATGAACAGCAAATCTAGAAAATAAGCGAAGACATGATATGCACCCAGTTGTTAATTAACATACCATACTGCCATTGTAATCAGATGGCACGTTCTTTACGAGCTTCCCTGAACCATAGTCCCACATTTGAAGAGTGTTGTCTTTTCTCCATGAACCCGTAAGGATTTGCTGACTGGAACCAGACACACTTACTGACTGGATGTCGAGTGCGTCTCCACAGATGTGAGGTCCAAAGATCTTTCTAATAAGCAAAAAAAATAATATTAACCCATTAAGCTCCATGATCATAGTGGATCAATCTTTGCCTTCTTTCCCAATCATTGCGGATTCTTGCTCCCTCTCCTCCCTCCTTGCTGGGTGGTTTGTAGGACTGTATTTTCTCAGGTAAGTATCTCCACCGAATTTCATTCTGTGTGATGGTGCCGGTAAGTGGCCGCTCTTCAGGGATGGCTCCTACTTCCAGGGTTGCCATGGATACCTCCACTCTGCTCATTGCATTTGGCCTCCGACTAACCTTTAAGGCACTAATTGCTCCCAAGCTCATCATTAGCAATGTGTTTAATTCTCATAACCACTTCTCTTGATCATGAATAGAAATTGTTCAGAGAAAATTGATGTTGGTTTCACAAGACAGGTTGAATGACTAACAATGGCAAAAACAAACAAAACAAATAACATCAAAACACAAGTAGTTAGCATATTATATTTTTAATATCTTATAGTAAGTACCTCACACTGTGCTTGGTATCAACTCTTGTGTCCCAAAACTGTAAAACGAATTTAAAGCACCACGATTAATCTTAACAACCTTATCAATTTTAGCTAAATTTACTAGCAATATTTGATGCACATGGAAGACTTTTATTTCAAATGCTTAAAAAAGGGGAAAAGAAAAAGTTGTTTGAATTCTCAATATTATAATAATATCACTATCATTATCTGACATCCTCATCACAATCATTATAATTTATTATTATTTAAACTCGTGGTTATTTTTTCCAACCAGTTGAAATACTATTAATCAATGTATACAGGCGACATTTCTTAAGGTTGATTCACCATACAATTCAAGAAGGACAATAATTCTAAGACATATATTTAAAGTTTCAGGTACCAAGTAATCATCAGACTGCGCCACAGGATACTACAGTAGAAGAGGTTGTGCAGAACAATTATGCACTTGGAGACTACCCACATGTACATGTACTCAAATGAAGTTATCCACTGAATGATACTCTCCAGTGGCTGGTTTGTTTTATGTTTTCCAAGGTAATGATATTATTCTAATGTTTGCCAAGCAGCTTGACTATGACAATAACTATATACAAATATAGCAGCTATATAAACTCCTTTGTGGACATTCATATTTGTTTCTTATATTTTGTGCTTTCCAGAGCACTACCTCAGAGCTCGAAAAAAAACTTGAATTCCAAAGTTAGTTGCCCCAGAAGAAAATCTGCTCGTCCTGAACGACCGGATGGGACTTTTTTCAAGCCCTGTAACTAAAAGCAGGCATCAAGGAAGCATTACTAACCTGAACCGTATCATCCCAGCCTCCTGATAAGAATTCATGATCCTGGCCTGGGGTGAACTGCACACTGAATACACGGCTCATGTGACCATCCATCACTAGGTGTGATGAGCTGTTAAATATTGTAGTATGCAGTAAGTAATCAGGGTTCTCAATAAGTGCCAGCGGCTGGTGAAATTTGCCGGCTATTTCACATGAACACACCACCTACTTTTCTTTGGTAATTATTCCCCAAAAAGCAAAATTTTATTGATAACTGTGTTTTGTTCAAATATTCTAATTTTTGCTCCAGAATGCTGAAAACACACTCAAAGGGCGCTTTCCATTTGTCAGAACTGACCGGCCAGCCCATTCCCATCGTAATAAGAATTTAACTTTTAATCAAACCTAACCATCCACATCAGTCAAATCCTAAATATTATGCTCAAAGGAGATGGTTTTTCAGCAAAACCTCTTGAAATAAGCCAATTTCATTGTCAAAATGTCTGGTCCGACCATGGTCCGGCCGGCAGTGCTCGCAAAACGTGCCTGTGGAGCAAGTTTTTTCCTTCTCCCCCTACTCCAAAGCTTTTGTCACCTACTTAAAACCTTATTTAAAACCCTAAGTAATCAAATGTTTGTCCACCAGCTGATGAACACATTCAATGTGCAAAAAGATAATGAGAAAGCAAAACAGTTTGCTCATTAACCTTTAAACGCTAAATTTATATTCAAAATTCATATTCTCATTTGTTGTATCTATACATTTATTTTGGCAGTTAGAGGTTGTTAAAAGCATCAACAACATTCATCTTGTGCAATCATGTTCCTAATTCATGTCACCTATTTGTTTTATAGAGCATTGATATCATAGGGAGAACTTTGATGCTGATCACTTTTATGGCTTAAAGGGTAACCTTTTGAAATATTTAAAGAAACACTGATGCAGTACCTTGGTTGAAGGGTGTGGATAATTTGATTGGTTTTTTCATCATACACATTCAACTTTGTGTCTGATCCAGCAGTAACAAATCTGTCCCCAGATGGACTGAACGCACAGGCTAGGATTTGCTTGGAAGGTTCTGTCATTGTTCTCAAACAAGAACTCGTTGATATATGCCATAGTTTGATTTTACCATCAGCATCTACAGATAGCAAAGAGACAACATAGATGAACATACCACACTGTACAACCATTGAGGGGCTATGCCAAATATAATATGTGACCTCACTTTATTTACTGCGCTTTTCACAAACATGCAAATTCCAAGTTCAAAAGCCAACTGACCATTCCATTTTTCACTGCCGTCAATCATCTTAACAGACCTCTTAGGAAACAAAACTTTACTTTAACCGGTTCAAAAGGTCATGATTGTGATTTCTGATAGGTGGATTTCGATCCATTTTGTGAGTTTCTGTGTTTCAAGCTTCATTGCTTCTGATTGTAATTTTTATAATGGACGGCAGCAAAAAATGCAATTCTGAAGGCGGCTTTTGAACTTTAGAGTTCGCATGTTTGTGAAAAGCGCAGTAAGTGATACAGTTAACAATGATGATGATGATGATGATGAAAAAGACGATGATAATGTTGGTGATGATAATGATGACGCTGATTGAATGATGATGAAGTTGACAAGATGAGACGCTCACTTTATATTCAAATACTGTATCCTTGCATATTAGTCTGGGGGATTTTCAAGAAAAACTGGGGCAATCCCGACAAGGTCGGGATGGTGGTTGGACAATCCATAAAGGTCCACATGAGGATTAAACCCACACAGTTCCCCTTTGAAATCCTGCCAACTTAAAGCTAAAACCTCTATGGTACTACCTGAGAGCTCTCAACCCCGTGGTATACAAATAAATGTACATTATTACAGACTCTAGGGAAAACTGTAGGGGGCCCAAAGGCAGTAAACATATGAAATTCAGGGTGCCCGGTAAGCTATTCTAAGGAGCAAAGATTAAGAATTCTGACTGTCCTGCAAAGGCAAAGAAAGTCATGTTAGTGCACTCTGGAAGGGTTGGAGCACAATGTACCAGTTTTGTTTCATTAAAAAAAAAACAGTTGACCCTTAAGTATTGTTACAGTAACTAAAAGTGATGTTACACAAGACGATTCGCCAGAATGATTTTTAGCCCAACACAGCACTACAACATTGTTGCAACATTGTTTCGAATCCTTACAACATTGTTCCAACATTGCAACGCTGTGTTGCGCTAAAAATCGTTGTGAATCGTCCTATGTAACATCACCTTAAGGCTGCTTAAACTTTTGTTTCTTTTTTTAATGGAGGAGCAATTTTGATAGGAGCTGGCTCAGCACAGCTGAGAGGTCTATGATTGATTTCAAAAGAAAACAATTATACATGTATAGCTTTTGTTCAGCTGTGTATAATTTATTGATATTCTAATTTGCATGAGAATGAAAATTGGGTAATTTTTACTTGCATTAGCGAACAAAACAAATGTCCGAAACTGCGACTATTGTTTTGAAATGGTCAATGTAAACAGTGCACGATCATTTTAAGGATTAACATAAATGACAAACTGTTCCTTGCAATGTAGATTCATGAAAAAAAAAATCGCACTTCTCACGCTACACTTTACGCGCTTGTAGAGTGAGCAGCATACTATGGCCTGGTTAGAATGAAAACTCACAGGTTGCTAGCAAAATATTTCCNTACCAGTTTTGTTTCATTAAAAAAAAAACAGTTGACCCTTAAGTATTGTTACAGTAACTAAAAGTGATGTTACACAAGACGATTCGCCAGAATGATTTTTAGCCCAACACAGCACTACAACATTGTTGCAACATTGTTTCGAATCCTTACAACATTGTTCCAACATTGCAACGCTGTGTTGCGCTAAAAATCGTTGTGAATCGTCCTATGTAACATCACCTTAAGGCTGCTTAAACTTTTGTTTCTTTTTTTAATGGAGGAGCAATTTTGATAGGAGCTGGCTCAGCACAGCTGAGAGGTCTATGATTGATTTCAAAAGAAAACAATTATACATGTATAGCTTTTGTTCAGCTGTGTATAATTTATTGATATTCTAATTTGCATGAGAATGAAAATTGGGTAATTTTTACTTGCATTAGCGAACAAAACAAATGTCCGAAACTGCGACTATTGTTTTGAAATGGTCAATGTAAACAGTGCACGATCATTTTAAGGATTAACATAAATGACAAACTGTTCCTTGCAATGTAGATTCATGAAAAAAAAAATCGCACTTCTCACGCTACACTTTACGCGCTTGTAGAGTGAGCAGCATACTATGGCCTGGTTAGAATGAAAACTCACAGGTTGCTAGCAAAATATTTCCATAACTATCTGTATCTGTTCTCGACTTCCAGCGAAGACAAGTGACTGGGAGATGACTGTTAAGTGTATCTTGATCGGAAAGGCTGTAGACACAATGACCAGTATCAGGAGCATAAATCTGGAATAAAACACATAAAATGCTGGGATTTTTTCGCGTTGCATGTTGCTAAAATTTGAGCGACACAAAAGTTAGCATATCAGAGTCGTGAAATACATCTGCTTTATAACGAAGATTCACAATCAAGGGAGTAAAACATTTGATAGAATTTGTTATGAAAATACTAAAAAATACTTATCAATCGATGAAAAAATAGGATTGAGTGTTACAGCAC
Source organism: Porites evermanni (assembly GCA_942486025.1). Lineage (NCBI taxonomy): Eukaryota > Metazoa > Cnidaria > Anthozoa > Scleractinia > Poritidae > Porites > Porites evermanni. The sequence continues at coordinate 13,696 of CALNXI010004328.1, forward strand.
CTTAGTAACGCCGTTCGCCAAGCCAACAGCAAGCAAACTGCCTTCGGGGTTGAATCGACAGCACATCACCTCGGAATTAGTCTCTCTGTGTTAAATAAATAACGATATCTTTAGAATGAGCAGAAATTAATAAAACAACAAAATTTAGTAGCCCTTCGACTGTTAGCACAATATTCAGCTAATGAAGCTCGAAAAATGACACGGACAAAGCTTACAAAATGTTCAAGATCTTGAGATTGCCCTCTGCAGCGGGAGCCATGGCCGGAGTAGGATCGACCACAACTTCGCGAGGTGTTGAAGTTGTCGACAGCGGAGCTTGAACCAAGTACATGGCTGGAAAATTATCTATTATGAAACATTTGCCCAGGTGTTTCAGCTGTCTAGCGTCCCATTGGAACAGGAGTAAAATAGCTGCCTAAAACGTCCAGACTGTCATCCCCAAAAAACGAGTAACTGATGCGCGTGCGCACAAGTTGAAGCGGGAAATGTAACCATGGCAACGAAATCGAAGTAGCCTAAAAATTCTACCGAAAAAACCCTCAAAATATCGGAATGGCAAAACAGAAAGCCACCAAAGAAGCAACATTTTAAAACACCAAAGCATGACCCTATCAACTCTTGTTCCTCCATGCCTAGCCTGTGCCAGCCGAGGCTCTCAGGGGGAAATCGCGAAAATAAAACAGGCAAAGCGAAAATAAGACGCGCGCGTCGTTGGGATGGGGGCGGTATTTTCGCATCATTACTTTAGTGAACTTACGCAACAGGACGGGAGAAGAAAGAAGACGGCAAACCTCTCGTGACAAACGTGACAATAACTTTGTCTGAAACAACTTTTCGCAAAACTTCACTTTCCTTTAAACAGATATTTTTGTAAAGGACCATGCAGAAAACACCGGTGTTAAGTAAAGATCACGACAAAACACTCAAGTAATAGCCCAGTCACGTTTGCCACAAACAGGTGTTTTGCCGTCCTCTTCCTCCTCCTATTAGGCTAATAGGGAGTTTACGCAACAGGACGGCAGGAAGAAGAGGACGGCAAAATGTTTGTGTGTGACAAATGACAGGGCTATAACTTGCATGTTATGTCGTGATCTTCACTCAGCATTAAAGTTTTCTGGTTTTTACAAAAAGATCTGTTTAAAGGAAAGTGATGGTTGGCGAAAAGTTAATTCGAACAAAATTACTGTCACGCTTGTCACACAAGGTTTGCCGTCTTCTTTCTATTCCCGTCCTGTTGCGTAAGTTCACTAATTTAGCAANGAATGGCAAAACAGAAAGCCACCAAAGAAGCAACATTTTAAAACACCAAAGCATGACCCTATCAACTCTTGTTCCTCCATGCCTAGCCTGTGCCAGCCGAGGCTCTCAGGGGGAAATCGCGAAAATAAAACAGGCAAAGCGAAAATAAGACGCGCGCGTCGTTGGGATGGGGGCGGTATTTTCGCATCATTACTTTAGTGAACTTACGCAACAGGACGGGAGAAGAAAGAAGACGGCAAACCTCTCGTGACAAACGTGACAATAACTTTGTCTGAAACAACTTTTCGCAAAACTTCACTTTCCTTTAAACAGATATTTTTGTAAAGGACCATGCAGAAAACACCGGTGTTAAGTAAAGATCACGACAAAACACTCAAGTAATAGCCCAGTCACGTTTGCCACAAACAGGTGTTTTGCCGTCCTCTTCCTCCTCCTATTAGGCTAATAGGGAGTTTACGCAACAGGACGGCAGGAAGAAGAGGACGGCAAAATGTTTGTGTGTGACAAATGACAGGGCTATAACTTGCATGTTATGTCGTGATCTTCACTCAGCATTAAAGTTTTCTGGTTTTTACAAAAAGATCTGTTTAAAGGAAAGTGATGGTTGGCGAAAAGTTAATTCGAACAAAATTACTGTCACGCTTGTCACACAAGGTTTGCCGTCTTCTTTCTATTCCCGTCCTGTTGCGTAAGTTCACTAATTTAGCAACAGAAGGGGAACGTCATAGCTCGCGGTAAAGACTAAACACGACTTCCGGCGCCCAATTTGCCGCTCTGCCATTGGTCAAGCCAGTTGTTTGATTTGCGCGCGCCGTCGTCAACTGACGTTCCCGTTCTGTTGCTAAATCAGCCTATTTATTACTATGCGACTGCACTTCTATAATTGGAGCCTGGAACAGACTACTCCCGGGCACTGGCCTCACGGCGCCCTCGGGTGAAAAGAGTGATGATGATGATGATGACGATGAAGATGACGATGACGATGATGATGACGATGATGACGATGATGATGATGATGATGATGATGATGATGATGATGATGATGATTAATCTCGTACCCAGATCTCACTCTGTTTTACACTTGGCCGTGGGAGATCTGGGTACGAGATTAGATGATTATGTTAAAGATAATGAATGTGATACCGGATGATACTCGTAATAACCTTTACTCTTTTCACATATTACTACTTATATAAGGATGGCCTGCGATATGCAAATGTGACACTAACCCCCCAGGGTTTGTAGACCATCTTCGGCTACGAAGTCGAGAGACTTTGCTGCCCGATATGAAAAGGATTGTCTTTAGCTCTTTTCTGCTGAAATGTCGAATGACATATCTCTCAACACATGCCACAATGCACGAGAAGAGAAATTTCGTACAGTCTTCAAGCGGCCATGAAATGTTTCATTAAGGGACTGGTCAAAAAGTATAGAGGGGGTGGGCCGGAGCAGAGAGGGGGTTGGTCATGAGGTTTTGAGCCTTGTGCAAGGGGTGGGTCGTGCAATTTTCAGCTACCCTTAGGGGGTGGGTCACCCTATTTTATAACATAGATAGGCACTAACTACTAACGAGACAGTTGACTACACTTGTTATATAAAACACAGCCAGCTGGAAATATTGCTAAAATACTCACAAACCTGTTGTGCGAGAAAATACAAAGGGTGACAGGCCGCACATCTATATACGGGCGTGGAACCCTCTGTTAACGTCTTTTTTTTTTTTGGCTCTAACGAGCGTGTCCTTTGATGATTTTCCTTTTTTGTAACTATGATTGGTGGTTCTTTAAAAATTTATTGAAGTTATAGTTGGTTTTGTATAAGAGTCCATTTTTTCATTCAAGCTTCCTTCATAGTAGACACTAAGGGCTGGAATTGTGTCACGAATGGGAGTATTTCTTTTTCCTCCTTGTTGTTTTTTTTAGGGGTTTAGAGTCCCTTTTGTGAATTTTATTTCTGATAGTAGGTTTTCCATCAAAGATTGTGGATAGCCTCCGTCCATCAAGCGTTTTTTTAATTTGAATTATTTTCCTCAAAGGTTGTTTCTGAGGAGTTTTTTCGTAGGATTTTCAAGGCTTCTCCTTGAACAAATCCTTTTTTAACATTTGGAAGGTGAGACGAGGTGAAATGTGTGTGCAAGAAGTTTTCCGTTTGTTTAAATGTGTCTTTGCGTTAAGGATAGATTTTTCCTTGAATCTTGTGCCTTTGTATACGACCGTGTCTAAAAGCGCAGTCTCAGTGTCAAATTTTTCGGCCGTGAATTCAATAGTTGGGTGATGTAAGTTTGCTTGTTCAATGAAGGCTTTGATTTCTGGTTCTCTCATGTCCCATAGGGAAAAGCTATCGTGTATGTAGCATTTCCAAACTGTTGTTCTAAAGACAGTTTTGCTTAGAGTAGTTGTTTCAATATGTCGTGACAATATTGGCAAAGGAATCAAAACTGCTGTCTTTGTGCCCATTGCAGTTCCATGGTTTTGTAGGTAGTGCTTTCCATTGAAGTGGAAGAAATTTTCTTTGAGGATTAATCTAACCATTTCCGGCAAGTCATGTGTAGGGATGGGTTGTCTTTGTAGAAATTTTCATATGCTTTGTGACAGACAATTTCAATAAACCCTCGTTTTGCTGTATATTTGTGACAAGACTCATAACGTCCATCGAAACAAGAAATGTTCAGTTTTTCACGTTCGTGTTTTCAGTAAAAGGTATGATTTCTGTGATTTTGATATTGGTTGTGGCACTGTATCAACAAAGTTTGTCAAGCACAAAACAAGGTTTTATTGGACTATTAAGAGGAAACCAAACATCCATGTTTTAATTAGGGGGTGGGTCATGCAATTTCCAGCCTTGCTTTAGGGGTGGGTCAGTCATTTTTGTGCCGAAGGGAGGGGGTGGGTCATGTGTTTTTTATCAACCACATTTCCAAATGCTCCGGAAAAGCCCCCGCCCCCCCCCCCCCCCCCCTATACTTTTTGACCAGTCCTTAATTTTATTATACAACCATCAGTGAAACGCCAAACCATTTTACTGAAAAAGAAAAGCGCGATTTATTACGTAACCATACAAACGGTCATCTTTTCTCATGTGAAGATAAGAGTGTCGATATTTCTTCTTTTCTTGTATTCTTCTTGTGGCTTTAAAATGCACGCTATTTCAACTGCTCACTCACTAATAAATTTCAAGAAAAACAACAACAAAAATAGGAAACGTTTGTAGGCAAGCTATTTTTAGACGGTGCAAAGTGCCGTTTTTTCCGTAAGATAGTCGAGATCGAGCGCTTTGCGTTGAGGGCGACCATCTTGGCCCCCTCAGTAACCTATTCGGTGCATAAGAAACCAAGATGGCCGCCCGTACATAGCAAATGCTGGCTACAAAAAACACTCGGATTCATGGTTTCAAGGCGAAATATGCTTGCATTAAACATGAGATACTAGGCCGAAAAACTGTTTGAATGCAGAGGTCCACGCAACGCGTAAAAATAATGGCCTGCAATAAATCAGCCCTCTGCCGTGGTGCCAGCCCTACATTCAGTTTTGTTTTATGAGCTACTAGTTACGGGGCCGACTGAGTGATGATCCTATTTGGACCGACAGAGGTTCAGGTGCTCGTATGGACGGCTCCCTTTGGCAAGTCGAAAATGGAGAGTCACCCCGGGTTGGTTTGGCGGGTTTTTTGAAGCACATTCCAACTACATGAGACCCGATTCTCTAGCTTATGTTCATTGTAACAACTTTAATTAAGCTAAAACGAGTTGAGACACTTTAATAAAATGGCACCCTTCTTGCATAGTAGACATCTCTATCCGCTCATTCTTTGTACCCCTATACCATCTCTCCGAAATTAATGTTTTATTTTAAACCCCCAAGCCTTTCCTTACTGAGTACAAACAACAAAATTGATTCAGGGGTGGGGGAATTGGCAGCCTTTAAACAGGGTTGTATAAGAAATGAAATAAATTTTTGATGAAAGAGCGAGGTTTAGACAATCTATTGTGTCCGCTACTTTTGTCTCTGATAGACCTATTCGGCTAACTCAATGTTGTATATTTTGTGGTTTCATTTTATCCTTGGTTTAAATTTTATTTTTCTTTGTTTCAAATTCATTATCATACATTGCCATATCCCAAAACAAAGGGAAATAAAATTTAAACCAAGGACAAAATTGAACCACAACATATACGCAACTCAAAACCGGTTTTGTTTCAGGAATTTCCATATCATTTAAATGTGAATGCCACATTATAATGCTTATTCTACAACATGAGAAATTTCTGCAATTTGATTGGCTTAGAACAGTGATATTTCAGCTTAATTTGAAATACCTACATGTCAAAATTACAAACAGTTTGGGGGTAGTAGTATAAACAAATAATAGCATGATTTGTACATGATATTTGGCATAAATACCACTAGTGATATTTCAAAATTCTCTCAAATTTCACTCGCCTAACCGCTCGTGAAATTACGTATAACAATTTCGAAATAGCACTCGTGGTATATATGCCAAATATCACTACAAATCATGCTATTACCTATACAAATACAGTACACAAAGAATCTTAACCCCGGGGCTCGGTTCCTCGAAGGATGGTTACGTTTAACCCAGGATTAAGCCAAATTTTAAGCCAGGTTTTCTTGTCTAAGAACATGCGACTCGAGTTTACAAAATGCTGTTGAGCCTTTACTACGAGATAAGGTAATAGTAACACAAAATGTTACTCTAAGCAACGCATAGGAATGTAAAATACAAAAACGGAAAAAAATTTTAATCCTGGATTAGCGCTAATCGGCCTTTCAGGAAGCGGACCCGGGAGATTTGAATTGGGTACAATATTGAGTTAGCCGAATAGGTCTATTGTAGTAGTTGTATTTGCATGACCTATATTACATATAGTATCCTAATAGCACAATCCATAATTACCAGTATTAATTGCCATTAAATTTAATAGTAGAAACGGATATGGTTGCGTATACAAGCACGATGCACCGATACAATGATTGTAACCCTACACCACCCCACCCTCCACTCAGTTAACTAGTTGAGCAAAAAAAATCAAGTCACAAAAAAGTTTTAAACTGAGATGCACGTAGACATTCGCCTTTTCTAGCCTCAGTTAGTGCCTGAAAAAAAAAAAGTTGAGTTTTCTTTTCTGAATTGTGTAATACTAAGCCTCCTTCACCCTCCCCCCCTAAAAAATAATCCCGGCGAGGATCGAGAAGAAGTAACCTGCCAAGACTCTTTAATAAACAGCAATGTTGAAACAGGGAGCAGCGAGTTGTTTTGAAGTTTAATTGACCCTGACAGCTTAGAAACTGGATTATCTGTTTAACATAAGTCGTAACTGACCGTTATTTTTGCTCGAAATTTTACTTTTAATGCCAGGTTGTTTTGCAGAAGACGCCAGTGAAATGTACAAAAGTCTTTTTTTAGTACGTGCATTTGAAATAATTCATTAAGCCTCTACTATTTTGAAAACACGATAATCGTTGAGAAAAAATCCTCATCCTAGTTTCTTAAAGCGAAAATGATCCACGGTCGTTCAGCAGTTTTTTCAAAACATTTGTAGATACGTCAACTGAAGTAAACGGGGTGTTTATTTGACTAAACCGTGGCCTAAATATATCCTTGTTTGTTAACTGATCGACACCTGCCAAAAAAAGAAGACCCAGGAAACCAATCAAATTGAGCAAACTAATCACGTGGCTGCCTTCGCGCCTGACTTAAACTTTTTTGCGAGAGCTTCTTGCCACTCGGGTAAAAAAAGTGTGAAGAGACGACATGTTACGAAAACTTGCGAGCAAAAAGGAGAGAAAGCGGGCTTAATAGCTTCTTTTGTCCACCAGTTTGATTGCTGAAAGAAGGAAAATCCTAAGAAAAAACGTTAAGACCACTCAAGAAGACTTTTAAAAGAAAGAAAATTCTTAAAAGGTGAGTGTCTTAACTTTGCAAAGTTCTTGTTAAGTTGCAATTCAAAGGGAAACGTGTGACCAAAAACCCATCATTTCGTCGCACAATGAAGTTGTTTTCTCACATTTTAGAAATTTACTGAACACAGTAGCATGAATTTTAATTGTTTTCTTTTTAGAAATTTTCAGTTGAAGCGAAAGAATTGTAAACAAGACAAGTACGCTCTTTTATAACCACCCGACTTCGCGCGTGGCGGGAAAAAAAGAGGTAAGACTTGTTTACCTGTTTTTCATTACAAAAATATCATATTCCTCTTAGCATTGTGCTCAAATAACTCGAAGAAACTATTTAATATTTACTTAGCAGTATTTTTAAGACGACGAGGCAAACATAAAGTAGTTAAAAACACTTGAAAACATAAGCAGCATTTCGCGTTTTTCCTCACTGTGCAAAAAAGTCAGTTTATACACTCTAAATCCAAAAGATCTGTTTTGGCCCCAAAAATGGGGCCGTTTCGGTGAGTAAAATACAGTACTATTTTTGGGGCTAAAGTAGCCCATTTAGAATAGAGGCGTTTTGGCCCCAATGAACGGGGTAGAAATAGCCCTCTGTTAAGTGGCCACAACAAAGAGGCAAAAGGGCTGTTTTGGAAAAATAGGGAGTAGTTTTGGTTTCTAATAGGGTTGAAGTGGTTCATTTTAAGAGTCAATTCAGCCCTTACAGGGCCGTTTCATACCTTCAGTTACGATGAAAATTGGCCCATATTTCGTAGCCAATTTGGCCCAATGG
>CALNXI010004329.1:7615-20293 GCA_942486025.1 Porites evermanni
GAATATTATACGTGATTCAACTGGTAGCCAGTCTAGTTCACGAAAACAGGTGTGATGTGCTGATGTTGGTTAGTTCCACCAATAAGACGTGCTGTAGCGTTTTGAATTCTTTGAAGTTTGTCTAGTTCCTGTTTTAGAGGACCGATACTGGTACAGGAGTCCAAACGTGATATAACAAGAGCATTGACTAACATTTTGAGGTTTTCGTTAGTGAGATATTTGCGAGCGCCCTATGGACCTTATGGCATTGGTTGCTTTTATGCATGTCTCGTTTATGTGGTATATAAGTGTTAGGTTTTTGTCTAAAATAAATCCAAGATCACGAAAGCTTTCAGTTCAATGACGGTAAAGGATTGTTAGCCGCAATGAATTAATAAACGCCGAAATTAAGAACGTCGTGAAAATGCGTCCACCTTTTGAAATCACAAAATTCCTGATACAGTGCAGAGGAACCCGGTTAATACAGACACCAAGGGGACATGCCATACTACCCGTATTATTCGGGTGTCCGTGTTAAGCTGGCTTTCAGAAAAAAATTGTCCCAGATTCACGTTTCATCGATCTAGAGACTAAAGCAGACATTTCTACGAGAAGAGGTTGTTTCCTGCATTTCATGTCAGTGACTGTAACAAGCCTAGTAAAGAAACTTCACCTGAGTTATCATAGTCTCGGACTTAGTCTGCGTAGCAAGCGTTTCCGTTTAGTTTCGAAGCAAAAAAAACGAGGAACGGGATTTTCGGTTTTGACCGCGCGAGAAATGAAACGAGAACCAAAAAATGAAAGAGGGGGGAAACCCTAACCCCTAACCCCGCTCTTTTACTTGCGCCATTTTCGTGCGGTCTTTGACTCTTGTTCCTCGTTCTTTGCTCCTAAACCGCACAGAAACCGGCGCTTGCTACGCAGGCTATCTCGGACTAAAACTACCCAGTCTTTTTCGACTGACCAACAGTGGAATCTGTGACTTAACAACTTTGTACTGACGCCTTTAGTGTGCATCGCAGCCAGGTGGACTGAACAGAAGATAAAACTTTTAAAGGTAATTCGCTGTTTGCACTAGGTTTTCACTGGTAAAATATTCAGTCATAGAAAAGCTCGCAGATAAACAGTGTCCGTAAAGGGGGGAATGAAAATATATGAGATTTTGTGACACGCGGGACACAGGAAAGTGTCCGTTGTTCGTATTATCCGGTGTCCGCATTAAGCGGGTTAATTTTAAATTGCAAATAGCATTATGATACAAATAAATGTTGTGTAGTGTAACCCTTTTTATATCGCAAATGGTGGAAGAGAAAATTAACTCCTACTGACAACCTCGTTCCCACTGATTCCTTGCACTAAGACTTTACTAAGACGTTACTTGTAGGTTGATATTCTAGCGTTGAAAATAAATTATATACTCATATTAAATTCTCTGTTACATTATCTGTGCTCTGTTGCTACGCGGTATTGCATTCATATGTGCCCTTTATTCTCTTTTTGCCGCGATATAAGACCATAATCTCCGACAAACTGCCTCCATCTGACTATCAGGCCTTGTAGCTGAGTCGACATAGCACCAGTACGTCTTGTCCGGAGATCGTGGGTTTGATTTCCAAAGAGTTTTAATTTTTTTTTTCTTTAGTTTTCTTTCCGTGGTTCGCTAGATTCCCTGTACAAGGATTAAAGCTGACTGGAAATTTTAGGGATGATCTCTAGCTCTAGCTACTCGGGAGTTAATGCCCGATCAGTTACCGACCAGTTTTCTTCATAATAGCTTACTCAGTCTTCTCACTGTTCAACAAAGTGGCGATAGTGGTGAAATTAGTTGTGGGCTTTGCAAGAAAAAAGAGCGCTGAAACAAACAACTGTTTTGACTGGGAGAGATTTCTATGTCAGTAGTAACTGTCTGAACGCTCAGGAGTCCGTTGGAGATGATGCGTTGCTAGGACACAAGCTCAAACCAGTCGTCGAACATTTTCAAACCCTTAAATTTGTTCCCCAAAGAAATCGTAAGAACTGAACTCAGCAAAACTTACAGGGATCTAGTGAGACTTGATTGTTATTTCGAAAGGTGGCAGAGAACCAAAAGAAACCCACGCAGGCAGAGGAAACCTTTATGAGATGAAAGCCGAGATCTGCGCATTTTAGCCTGCAGTGTAGGCGTATGTTTTCGGGCAAGCAAGTGCTCAGTTTTTCCCGCCGCTGTTGGCGTTTTTTTTTTTTTTCATTTAAAAGGTAGAGGCAGATTCGGTCAGGAGAAATGAGAGGGGAGGGGGAGAAAAACGTCATACAGCAAAAACCAAAGGAATTAAAATCTATCTATCTACCAATTATTTGCCTCCATCACAACAATTGATGATTCTTGCAAACTGGAAATTGGCCAGCGGTCGATGTATATATGTATATATAAATAAATAAGTAAAATAAAATGAAAGTAATAAATAACATTATAAATTAAATTAAAGGGAGTTTGTGAATGCCATCAAAGAAGAGACATTTACTGTCTCGTTTGGCAAAACGTTCCATTCTCTTCTTGTTCTTGGGAAGTAGGATAATTTATAATAATCAGTGAGAGCGAATGGGACCTCATAAGCTTGGTTATTAGCTGTTATTGGAATGACGGCTAACTCGGCCAGCGGCTTCAGATATTTCCCGGTGTCTATTCCAGTTCGCAGAGTTCGGTCATTGGTGATTTTATAGCACATGACTAGTCTATCCTTTTTCCGTCTTTCTTCAAGGGTGTTCCATTGCATTTCCTGTAGCATTTCATTGACTTGATAAGTAATAGACCTTGTCACGGTTTTCGACGCCTTCTTGACGAGTAGGCAAACGTGTGAGAAATTAAAGTGTGTAATGTAATTTCGAATAATTTCCGTAAAACGGCTGTTCTGAAAAAAGTATCAATTGTAAACTAAAGCTACAAAGCAAAGGATTGTCCTAAAAAAAATTGGGGGCGTACCTGTGCTCAAAGTTTCAAGAACTTTACCATGCAGGGTGTAATCATGAATTATCGGGTTCCACTTACGAGTGACCCGTAGAACACGGCATTTATCAGTGTTAAATTCCATAATAAGCCATTTCGTCTCCCAGATGAGTGTTCTAATTTCCTTAAATCTTTCTGAAGAATTTCGGTGTCAGCCTGTGGCCGTATAGTCATGTATAGCAGGGAATCATCTGCAAAAAGACTGTCAGTTGAACCCAAAGACTCCGGTATGGACCTAAAACTGATCCTTTGGGGACTCCTGACTTGACATTTATTTTACATGAATGTTCCCCATTTAAGACAACTCTCTGGGTACGATTTGCAAAGAAGGCTTGTATCCATTTATTTGTCTTTCCTCGAATGTCAGAGTGATCTAACTTTAAAAGAAGTCTTTGGTGGCCAACTTTGTCAAAAGCTTTAGAGAAATCCATTATGGCTACATCTGTTTAACCTCTGTTTGCTAAGTCATCAATGAACTCCACCAGCTGTGTTTCACAAAGATCTACCTTCTCTGAAACCATGTTGTAGGTCATAGAAGATGCTGTGATCATTTGCATGTTTCATGATATGACTTCTCAGGAGATGTTCCATTAGTTTACAAGGTATACAGGTTAGCGATATCGGTCTGTAGTTAAGTTGCTGCATCAGATTTCTTTCCTTTCTTAAAGACTGCGGTAATATTCGCAGTTTTCCAGTCTTCGGGAACTACACCAGAGTCATATGATTTCTTAAATATTACAGTTAGCTTTGGGGCAATCACATTTGCCATTTCTTTCAATACGGGGGGACTGATTTGGTCTGGACCTGGCGCCTTATGGGCTTTGAGGGATTTTAGCAATTTGGGCACGCTAGATTCCGTTATCTTAATGTCGGCCATGTCATTGTAAGGTGAGGGCCGACTTAGGAGATCTGGCGTCACTGGTGTTTCTGTTGTAAAGATTGCCTGGAAATTGTCATTCAACAAGGTTGCTATTTCCACTGGTTTGGTCACATCTCTACCTTTATCACAGAGGGACTTAATTCCAACAGTTTCTGTTTTGCGATGTAATAAAAGTTCAAAAACGTTTCCTTCTAGTGTGACGATCTTGATCATCAGTTGGATTAATTATTGACTCAACATAGCTCCAGTAAGCATTACCCTTTTTAGGGCTTTCAGTCGATTAACTGTTGTATTGATGTCATCTAATCCCATCTTTTGTTGCCGTTTTTTCCTGATGGACAGACTATTCCTTTTACGTATCAATTTTCGAATTTTTGGAGTGACCTATGGTAGATTATCTCTAGATTTTGTTTTTCCATGGGGGATGTGTTTTTCGACTGCCTTCCCAATGGCCTCCTTAAGTTTTATCCACATTTCACAGTGCTCTCCTTTAAAACCCTCTCCCCCACCGGAAAACACCTACACAGGCCTTGCAATTGAATGCACATTCGTTATGTCAATCACTAGTTACTAGCTCTCGGTGAAAAGAGCCTGGGAACGAGGTCTTCTGTGTACCGTAAATGACCTAATAGCTCACTTCGGAAAAGAGTGATAGCCTGGGACCCAAACTAGGCGCGTGTTCATTTATGGGATTATTTGGGGGGACGCGAATGTAAACAAACATGGCGGAAAGAGAAGTGGAATATTTCAGCGGGATTAAAACAGCTCAAAATAGCAAAGCGGAAGGTGGAATTGAAGCTGAAGGAAGAAGATGTGCCTGGGGCAATTTTATACCTTGAAAGAAAAAAAAACCAGAAGAATGCACCGTGAAACAGCTTTAGAGATGATTTCTTCGCCGGGGAGCCAAAACAATTAGAGTAGTCAAATATGACGTCACCTGTGAAGCCTACTTCGAACAAATAGCAGCATTTGGATGAAAAGAGTCCTCACAAACAAACAACAACAGTAGCACGCTAAGCATATACATTACTCTTTTCTCAAGTTTGATTTGTGGCTGGTGGTCAAACCATCACAAAACATTTTTGAGTTAAAATCCGCAATCCTTTTTTCGTTTATTTTATTATATATTTATTATTTTCTGGGCGCTTATTGTAGTTGGCAACTCGTGTTATTAATCATGTTTTCGTAGTGTCGCTAGCCTGAGATCCGTATTATTCTTCTATGTCTAAAAATAGTTATCTACCTTCAAATGAAAGACACAAGATCTACTGGTTAAAGTAGCCGGGAAATGAGGATCATAAACGAAAGGACAGCATTTTAAATGTAACCGCCATTTTATTTTTGATTTTAATTAATCTATTTTCAATCTCTTAACTCAGCTTCACTTGACGAACAATTCTCACTATAAGAAGTCTGCAGTCCTTCCTTGCACAAAATCGTTAGTTTTGATTTTTAATATGTCGTATTATTTAATTTATTGAATGGCATTACAGCAAAGTGCTCTACTCTATTTGACTTTTGGGACACAAGTCACCTAATTTGCTTTTTCTTGCAAAGGATAACTGGAGCGTACTTCCAATGCTTTGCCACATCGACCTCGCAAGGTAAGTCGTTCCACTTGCCTCCATTGCTGTTTGCCAAGCCAAACATGTTTCCACACTTTTCAATCCCACGAGCATTGTTTGGTTCTCCGCTTGCCCAAGCCGTGTAACCTTTCGCCAGTGGAGTGTCATCAATCCAGTAGAACTTGTTGTCTGCCTTGCGGACAAAACCAAGCCACACACCCCAATCGGTGATGGTTTTCTGTTTCTTGAGCAAGGTGAATATGAAGTTATTCTCAGCAGCTGATTTTATTATAGCGAGATCTCCTCCAAGCATCTGACAAGTTCGTCGAGCATCGCTCCATTTTAGGGTTCGAATGTCGATGATGAGGTAGCCGAAGTTGCCGTAGTAAACCCAACCATCTTGCGGACAAACTGAAAGGAAGAAAAATTTCCAGTTGATTTTAAAATAAGCCTCAAACATTAAGTCGCTCTAATAATAAGCCTCGAACAATTAGTCGCTCTTTTAATTAACTGAAAGTTTGATTCAGTTGCAAAAAATTTATACCTTTAGCGCTTGTCGATTTCTGGTACAGGTAATCAATTTTGTACTTCATCTCGGTTAGCACTTTTCGATCAGCTTTTCCGAGGCCCCAGTTGTTGATGTTAAATGTTTGATCGATCGGTTGAGGCTTTTTGTGAACCGTAAGCGCCGGTGATTTTTTGAAATCGAAACTTTTAGGTTTGCCTTTAGCAAAACTGCTTGAAAAAAGGATAAGAACAATGACGACGAAACTCGATTTTCCAAACATGGTTGGAGTCCTCTCGGATCCAAAAAAGTGTGAAACCTTTTCGTGTAAACCTCGAGAAATGAAAGTCAAGTTTCGTTGAGTAAGTCTACTTGATGAATCATCACTATCTCTAGGCTATTTTATGGTCCCCGCTGACTCTTAACAAGAACAGATTTCGCGTCGTAGCTTATCAAAACAATGATTGCCGTGCTAAAAACAGATTCATTTATAGATAGTCAATAGACATTCAGTCTAATGTAATCCTCATATGGATGAGATGTTGAAATGTATCGGGGCAGTATAGGCCTCATATCCTGTGCTAAACTTACTAGAAATTGCCACGATATGTTTAAGTCTATTTTTAAAAGTTGCGTTTGGCTTTTTTAATAATGCCCTTAAAACGACTTTAACACTTCTATTTACTAAAATGTACAGATTGAAGGTACTTTGCCAGCAGGGTATTTGGATTGTTATTGTGCATTCAAAGCTAAATACAGATTAACTACAAAGCAGTCATTTAGTGGCGATCGCATAATTTTTTAAATTTGTATTAAACTTACTCAACCGTTACTTACTATGAGAAATCCGATCCGATCCGTCGACACTAAAATGCGCAGATCGAAGCTACTCTGAAGGGTATTTGGATTGTTATTGTACATTCAAAAGTTGTGTACAGATTAACTACAAAACAGTCATTCAGGGGCGACCGAATTTTTTTGTTTGAAATTCATATGAAACTTACTCGACCGTTGTGTATAATAAGCAACCTGATCCCCGTTGAGTCTTAACAATTTTTACATGGCTATTGCATTGTTTTCTGTTGTTGGTTTTCCTTGTTAGATAGGAACTATTATATAAAGAAGGTGTAGCTAAGCTTACCACAAGCCGGGAAAAAATTCGTCAAACAGCAACGATTGAAGTCGTCTGTACGTATCACAGAGCCCAATTTACCTCACATGCCCTGAAGGATAAAAAGGATGCATATTTTTACAGTAAAAAATCTATTCGCTCTCCAGAACACAGATATCTTAGTAACACACAATACCAAAATGGACAAGCAATAAAACTCTTGACTATCGGAGCGATAGAGTTGAATTTTATAAAAGAATCTGTGGGATTTGTGAGAAAAGAGTTCTAAACTTTTTCTTCTGAAACGATTCGTTCAATTTTTGTGTTGTGTCTCAGTATACTCTGTTGTCGTGTCTATACCCTGCGAATTTCCATTCGCACTTCCAGTTGTAGATAGCCTTTCTTATTTTGTTGTTTGAATTTGCACAACTCCAAATTTCAAAATCAAAACGGTTTTGACACGGCCTGGCAAGCTACCAAAAGCCACAACATAAATAAAGGAAAAGTCCTTGATTTGTTGTAGCTGAAGTAAGCTCTGGCCATTGTGCCATTTCTTCGCCTTAGACACTGCAGAAGCTTGAGAAACGATAGGTTCACTGATGGTTTGTTCGTCCTTGCCAGGTGTCAAATTCCCGCGCAAAGTACCTTTTTGAGTAGTATGAGTTAGGTGCAACTGCAGTTTTAATAATTTTAATAATAATAACAATAATTATGCGCTTACAAGTTATAAACAAAAATAAATATGATCATGATACTAACAGTCGCATAATGATATTGGATAATATTTCTGTTTATTTCTGACAACAAGAGTAAATAGATATATAAAATAAATATAAACAAAATAAAACCTAGGTAATGTTTCTCATAACTTTCAAATAGGAATGTTTCTAGGGCAAATTTAAAGGACGAGAGTGAGTCTGCATTTTTAAGAGAATCGCATAATTGACTAAAATCTCGCATTCTGATTGGTTAACGAAGCAAGGTATTTAACGTGAATTCCCTATTCAGGTAATGAATTTTACTATAGAATAGGGAAGAGTATTCCATAATGTAGGCACACAGAAGGAAAACGCGCGTTCACCGTATGTCACCGAGATCACAGTAGGGACAGTAAAGGTGATTTGGAGGATGAACGAAGACCTCTTGGTGGATGATATTGTTGTAACGGAGACGTCAAATAGCCCCCCGGAGTAGTCAATCGATAAAAATCGGTAGCAATCAAGTGATTTTTATGGATTGATAACGGAATTCGGTGAAAATCGATGAGCTGAATTGCTGTGTCAAATTGGTCTCAAATTGATATTATCGATTTTTCATGGTTTTAACGATTTGTAACGGAAGTCCGCCATTGTGTTTTTTTGGCACCAATTTGATAGTACAGCTAAAGAAACTCATCCGCGAGTGACAACTGATCAACAAACCTGCCGGAAAACGAGAAATGTGGAAACTATTAAACACACAACTTTCTCTCTAAAACCCTTTATTTTGTATATAATAAGAAAAACGGTTCGGCTTCTAACCAGTTCTCGCAGGCAAGTATCACGAGAAATGCATGCTTAGGTAATCATTAATAAAGATTTCCTAGCCTGAATTTCAGACAGTGCTTCGAGTCGGGATTCAGGCGAAAAGATTTTCCTCGATAGATTTTCACTGTTTTCCGATATCAGTCGATAAAAATCACTTGATTGCTAACGACTTTTATCGATTTCGATTTTTATCTATTGACTACTCCGGGTCCTCCTGGATGTAACTGCACCAGGATCTACACTGACGTTATATTGAAGGGTGGTAGATTTAAATCCCGAAAAACTGAGAGCCTACAGACCTGGCCAATATCAGCCATCAGAAGACGATTGTAAAACCTGATTTTAAAGTAAAGATATTAAGATGTTTTTAAAGATTTCTTTATAAGTGATAATGTTCGATAAACAATATAATGTGATAAATGTTTGATCCTTTGCCTCTCAATTGCCACCCATTGTCAATAAGTTTACTGTTTGCATGAGTTTAGTTTTAAATTTTTGATCAACAGATGTTTCTTCCGATATGAATATATGAAATCAGTAGAAATCAAGATAAATTGATTAAAAAAACGAGTGTGTCATCGATTTGTACCGATTGATCGATACAATCGATATCAATCAAATCAGATTTACCGATTTTCATCGATTTATCGATTGACTACTCCGGGATAGCCCTGAGAAAGTCCGTCAAGAATCTTGAAAGTAATGAGAATAACATTGAATATTTTACGTGATTCAACTAGCAGTCAGAGTAGCTCACGAAGAGCAGGTGTGATGTGTTCATGTTGTTTAGTTCCAGTAATAAGACGTGCTGCAGTGTTTTGAATTCTTTTAAGTTTGTCAGGTTCTTGTTCAAAAAGACCATAACGGATACTGTTACAGTAATCCAAACGTGAAAGAGCATTGACTAACAGTTTTGAAGTTTCCGTTAGTAGGGTATTTGCGAATGCGCCCTATGGATCTTATGGCATTGACTACTTTTCTGCATGTCTCGTTTATGCAGTTTGCCAGTGTTAGGTTTTTGTCTAAACTCCAAGATGACGAACCCTATCAGTTAGTTCAATGACGGTACTGTTGTTATTGTTAGCAATCAATAAATAAAGCCGAAATTAAGAACGTCGTAAAAATGAAAGCCACCTTTTGAAATAACAAAATTCCAAATACAGTGCAGTGGAACCCGGTTAATACAGACACCAAGGGAACATGCAATACTGCCCGTATTATTCTGGTGTCCGCATTAAGGGGGCATTCAGAAAAAAGTGTCATGGATTCACGTTTTATCGACATTGAGACTAAAGCAGACATTTTTACGAGAAAACGTTATTTCATTTCATGCCAGTAATGGTAACAAGTTAATAGTAAAGAAACTTCACAATCAGTTATCATAGTCTCGGACTAAAACTACTTCTTTGACTGATTAACAGTTGAATCTGTGACTTAAATTTGTACTGACACTTTTCGTTTGCGTCTCAGATAGGTGGACTGAACATAAGAGAGAACTTTTAAAGGCAATTCGCTGTTTCTATAATAGGTTTTCACCGGTAAGATAATCGGTCATAGACAGCGCGCAGATAGACAGTATCCATAGAGCGGGTTTGAAAATATATGAGACCAGTGACACGGGACACAGAGGAAAGTGTCCGGTGTCCGTATCAACCGGTGTCCGTATTAAGCTGGTTAATTTTGAATTGCAGACAGCATGGTGATACAGGTAAATGTTGTGTAGTGTAGCCCTTTTTACATCGCAAATGGTGGGAGAGAAAATCAATTCCCACTGATTCCTTGTACTAAGGCTTACGGTCATTGTCCGGGTTGATATTCTAACTTTGAAAATATGTGCTCATATTAAATGCTCTGTTACATCATCTGTGCTCTGTTGCTACGCGGTATTACATTCATATGTGCCCTTTATTCTCTCTTCGCCGCGATGTACCTCCATAATCACCCACAAACTGCCTCCATCTGACTATCAGGCCTTGTAGCTAAGTCGACATATCAACCGAGTTCGTCTAGTGCGGATTTTTTTTCTTTAGTTTTCTTTCTCTGGTTCCCTAGATTCCCTGTATATGGATTAAAGCTGACTGGAAATTTCGGGGATGATCTCTAGATATAGCTACACAGAGTTAATCCTGTCTTCCACAAATTGACATTCCTGTATGAAGGAAACAGATTCGATCAATTACCGAATAGCTTACTCAGTCTTCAGTAGTGGATAAGGCACCGGTTACGCCGGTTCTTTGTGGACTTAATTAGCTTTTTGAGTGGTATAAATTAACGCAGATGACGTCATGCATCTCATTAAGATAGGATGATGTCATAGTTTAAATTAATGCCCATGACGTCACGCATGCCGTTAAGATAGGATGATGTCATAGTTTGTTTTTAGCTGGCTGACATCATGCATGCCTTTAAGATAGGATGATGTCATAGTTTATTTGTAGCTGGCAAGGAGCAAGTGACGTCAGAATTTCCTAGAGTTGACGTCATCAAAAAATGTCGAGATCATAATCTATAAACAGAAAAGTGGTTTTTATATAATTAGCTATTTGCTACAGTCTTCTGATTAGATTTTGTTTGCTATAGTCTTCTGATTGGATATTGTAGAAACTGTTATGTGTTCAAAATAAGAGCGGGCAAATTTTGAACGTGTTATCCTTGCAGATTATACTAAATGAAAAATCTTTAATCATTAAATTATTTTCACTGAAAATCGGTTATAAACAAAAGTAAGACATGGAGGTTAACTGAAAAATCTTTACTTCAAAAGAAGGGAAACGGAGGTTAAGCAAATGCGAAATCGTACTAATTTTTCAGGCAAAACATGAAAACAAGGTCGAAGCTCAGCGAAGCGAAAAACTGCCTATCAAGCAAAAATGTCAATCTTTGTTTACGTGACTCTGTAGAAAGTATTGCACAGGGTATGAAAATTCTATAGAAAACAACAGGTGGCTCTAAAGTAAACCCTAGCTCTTTTGGTTCTTAAATCAACTCCATTCTTGTTCCTAATGAGTGGAAAGTCTATTTATAAAAAGAGGGAATAAGAGATGCGATCCCCTAGCAACACATGTCTTCTTATTTAGCACTAAAAATCGGATATATAACAAAACACATACACACATACAAAAAGTGGAGCTGAAAACTCTCTATTTCAATTTTGACTCACCATTACAAAAGCGTTTTCTCCGTTCCATCTCGAGGAAACGACTAACTATTGAAATCTCAGCGCTTGATGAGCTTATGGTTTTGTCAATTTACGCGCCGTTAGCGTTAGTCAGTTAATTATGCGGGCTAACAAGTCTAAAGTTGAATAAAAAATTAGTTCATCTCTACAGCTAGACCCAAGGGAGCACCTTGACTTAAAAGACAAAAAAGAGTCAAATACACAGCGATTTGGAAGGGATGGAAATTAATCATCTTCTTCGCCCATGGAGTACTTGTAAGGTCTAACTCGAAATTTCTTATGCCGACGTTTCTTCAGCTGTTTGCCATGAGATTTATGATCATCCAAATAATTTAGAAATTGAATCCGACGCCTCTTGCGCTTCGGGCCTTGTGGTGATGGGGTTTCTACTGTGGGAGGAGGGGTCAGGAAAGCAGGATTTAAGGGTGGTGGAGGGGTGAGGCTTTCTTTGTCAGGTTTTTGAGAGATAGCCGCTTGTGTTAATTCAGGTGTTACATTAAAGGGGTTGAGGGAAGTCGAGAATGCTGTCGTTGCTGTCGAAGAATCTTGTGTCCTTGATGTTAAGTCTGGAACAGTGCTGATTATTTCTTCCGGTCGTGTTCTTGTATTTAATTGTTCTTTAAAAGCCAGGTATCTGTTTTCCAACTGAAAGTATCGTTTAGCTTTTTCATCGTCCCGAAGATCGTTTCGAGAAAGTACGCCATCCATGTTGCCTTGTATTTCTTGCATAGCTGGAAGAAGCGGGACAGGCGAAAGAGTTTGCTGCTTCAGATATTTTAGAAGCTCTTGAGGAATATTTTCCTGAAACCCTGCTTGGTTAAAGCCTTCTTCACTGGGTAGGACGTTTGTTCGCAACCGACAATTATCTTGGGTAGTAGTTTTCAGATCAATCAGAAGATAACCAAAAGGTCTTTTTACAGCCTCTTCGTACTGATTTAAAAAGAAATCAGT
>CALNXI010004330.1:0-15882 GCA_942486025.1 Porites evermanni
GTACCTTTACTGGGGAAGCAGCGTGGCCAAGTGGTCCTCACATCACACTCCCAATCCGGCAGTCCTGAGGTTCGAGTCCCACTTTGACCACTTGCTGGATTTGTTCTTGGTCATCCCGAGTTCAAATCCTAAGCCATGCTTGTAAATAGCCAACTGGTTGCCTCCTCCAAGGTTTTTTTTTATTCCTGTCATGTTCTATTTGCATTATTTGTTTCAGAATTATTTGAGTGGCATGCCTGTAACTAGCTGGATAAGCTAAGTGCACTTTCCACTATAAACAAACCCTTAAACCTCTTTTAAGCCTTTACAGCTTAGAGTCCATCCTGGCACCTTCCTTTCTCAAGTCTACCCTTAATGTCTTTATCAAATTCAAAGAGCCAATATCTTTCAACAAGTGACCTTTGTTAAAAACACTTCCAGCAACCAAATTATCACCTACAAAATCACATGACCTTTTGGGGTTAGATTCAGGGAACACATTTCCAACACTAAGCAACAACAAAGACAGTGGGGGAACCCCCTCAAGTATTCAGGTCACGCCCTGGATATCGCCTCCTCCTCCTCCTCAATATTTGCAAGGGAAGATAACATGTTGAAATTAAGTGTCATGGACAACATTGAAATCAGCTGTCGGGTTCCAACATTGAATATGCCAGTTACGAGCTTCCATGATCTACAGAACTGTTCGTCACCTGATTCACAGTATAAATCACTTGACAAAAAAGGAAAGATTAAAAGTCTATCACTTGATAAAGATTCCAAGATGAAAAGGAAAGCTTGTGTGTCTTAAAAAAAATATTAATATTTTCACAAGTCTAAAAACTGGTTTACCGGTATGTTTGTTCTGTTATAACCTAAAATTTATCATCTCTCACCGAATATTTGACCTCCAAGTACTCTGATGTCACAGGAACATCTTGAATCTCAAATGCATAAGCTTTCTGGACTTTCTGGGGACATAAAGTTACACACGCTCATCAACAGAATTGTATAAAAGTGACAACAATGAAAATTATTTAAACAATCTGAATTACCTTAGATATGAACTTCATTATCTTGTGCTTTGTTGCAATCTTATCATTAAACTCCTGAAAAAGAAATAACAAGAAAATGATGAAATTTAGCCCCCTCAATGTCATGGTTATTGTACTATGACCACCATGGGAGGACTAAAAAGTGACCAACATCAATTTCCTCCTAACGAGATCATTGCACCATCAAGAGGAAACATCAAGATAATTAATGACGTCCTAAGGTAAAACCCTTCTATCTTTTACTCTCTTTCTCAAGTAATTCTTTGAGGGAACATGTGGTTGGCCGCCAAGGGTGGGGATTTGGGGGGGGGTATTAGTCAAGAGAGGACCCTACTTTACTGGTAAAATTTAAAGGAGGAGGCTTAAATATCAGGGGCATTTATTAGAAGGAATACAGCGGCAGATCCAGAAAATTCAGAAAGGAGTGGCCAGGACACTTAACAGCTCCATTCTAGATACTTTTTATTTTTCTGACACGAAATTCTATAAAAATAATATTAATTTTCAAAGGAAAAGGGGTGGTTGCGGCCCCCTCGGTTCACCCCTATATCTGCCCATGAAATACAGTAATCAAAATTACTATGATTAAAATCAAATCATTATTTTTTTTTTACCTGGTAAATATCAATAAACCCAACAGGCTCATCAGTTTCAGAACCATCAACTTCAAGCTTCTAAATGATATAAAGTAAAAAAACATCAATTAATTTAGTACATTGCTGGAACAGGTACAGATAATATTTGAAAAGACATGCAAGAAGAACTCAACAACTGCAGCAATGTTTTTACATCCATTCTCTCACCTTTTCTCTTGGGAGAATAAATATTTGTCTCTCAATGTTCTTGACTGCCACTGAACAGCTAATATGAAAAAAGATAAATTTTTAATTAGCAGTTGCAAGTCCACTAAGTGGTCCTTCTGGTTTCCCATGTGGGATTTCCGAACTTAGTTAAAGAGAAAAATAAAATTTAGATAAACAGTAATTACCTCACATATGCCTTTGCAGCTTCAATCCAAACCTTTCCAAAAAGGTATACAGTACCTAAAGGATAGGGAATAATTAACAGGAACATTCAAAACTTACAGTGAAGCTAGTGATGTTCTTAATAATACAACTGTCCAGCAACCTTGACCAACTCTACCTGGTTGTTTGAATCTGTCTTCATAAGCATCAAACCAGTAGAATTTAAGGAATTTTTCCCCTAAGAGGAGAAAGAAAAGATGATCTTTGTAAGAACATGGAATGGGCAACAGATTTAGTACTTCAAAATTTGGACAGAACTGGCATCACTAGTCAGACATCCTTGCAAGGTTCCATAGTTTCTTTCTGTGTCCCTTTTATATGTTGGCATTTATCAAGCCTTTCTATCAAAATGTTAGCTCTAGCAGAGATTTTTGCAATTCTTTGGATGAAATCCCATATGACTGTTCAACCTCTTAACCCTTTAGGCCCTAAGAGTGACCAGCATCAAATTTCTCCTTGTAATATCACTGCTTTATAAAACACAGTGGTCATGAGAATTAAGGATATGATCACACAAGATGAATCTAATTGATACTTCATCAAATTCTCCCCACTACTTCTATTGAAAACGTATAGGGATAACAAAAGAGAATTTGAATTTTGATGTTAGGGTTTAAAGGGTTAAGCAGTACTTTTACTTAGGGTTGCTAGTTTTTCATCTTTTTGGAAAGTGAAATGTCAGGAGTCTTCTTGAATTTTTATTTTGCCCATCTTGAAAGCAGAACTGGCTGAGGCCTATATTTTCACTTTTTAATAATTTCAAGCTTGAAACTTGTTGATTGCTGATATGTTTACTAACCATCTACTTCTTTGAGTGGAAGAGAAGACGAATCCACATTAACATCCATCAAAACCTACTGAGTAGCACATAAAAAAAAAAAAAAAACTTAAGCACTCAAACCCTGTTAATACGGGCACTGAGGGGGCCATAGAAAGTGACCGTATTAACAGTTGAAATTAGAAAAAATGTAAGGGCTTTCATTCCCCAGGGACAAAACGAACTGTCTGTAATAACAAGGTGTCCACATTAAGCGGGCGTCCATTATGGAGGGTTTGACTGTACGCAACTTAAACAAAATTTGTTTAAAACAAACAGGAAACAAATTAAAGCTACACCATACTTTTCTTAGTCTCCCTCGCAGCTGTTTTTTGGATGTCACGCAATGCTCCCCTGAAAGTTCTTTCGGGGGAGCGTTGCATGACATCCAAAAAACGGCTGCGAGGGATACTATACTTTTCTCTGTGTTGTGATGAAGTGGTACAGAGAGGTATTTCTCATTCCAGAGAAAGAGATATGATGTCATTTTTATATAATTCAAAAAAGACGCTTGACTTCTTGTACAATGAAAGGCAGGGAGGTGACTAAGAACAAAACACATTTACAAGAATCTTTTGACACTTTTATACCTCTTGTTGTTGTGAATCTTCATTTCCTAAGATAGTTTCCCATCCTGAATCACCAGGAAGTTCTGTTGTTCTGCAAAGATCCATGCACTTATTATTACTAAATTAAGTTTTTTCGTGATATCAATATATTTTGAGGGCTAAACTGCAGAACAAGGATAATTTTTCTGTATTTTTTAGGCGAGGAAAGGCAAGCACGAGGCAGGAGTGGAATGCAAAGCCTCCCCCCATCACTTTATTACAGATAATTAAATAAAAAGGAAGTCATTATTTAATTAGCAAACTATGAATATCCAAAAATGCCCAGCAGTGCAGTGGACAGTAGTTTTGTCTGACTGTGCCCAAAACACAAGACAAGAACCCCTAAATGAGCCAGTTATTTCCTGAAAGCAGTCATGAAAACCAAATGGTACAAAGGCATCAGCTCAAGTAGCTGTAACATAATCATTTCTTTGTTCAACAAAAATTATCTGCTGACAAGATCCAGCAAGTTCCAGTGACTTTGCTTCAAAACACATGTGACCACACCCTTCCCTTGACTTCAAAACACAAACATGACAATAAATTATTACTTCTACCCCCCAACAAAGTTAAAAAGTCATACGATAATAATATGTTATTGTTTCTCAGAAATATTTAAATTGTTTAGTGATGTGACTTGTCAATGAATTTCAAAATAAATATCATAATAGAATTGCATACTTCTGTGGCATAGCGCATCTTCTGTCATTTGGCTTCTCACTAGCCTCAACCTGAGAGGATAATTAAAGGAAAGTATATGAAGTACTTCTGATGGTTACTTGTAGCTTTCCCAAAAATAAATAATGTTGAATAGATAGAGAAGTGAGTCAAGAGATCAACAAAGTTTCATTGTAAAATAAAGGTGACCTTGAAAAGTTGGTCAGAGACTGAGAAGAACAATTTTTAATTTTACAATTTCTTGGAAAACATGAATTCAGTAACTTAAAAAGTTCTTGGTTTAAGTTTAAGGGACTCTAAACTAAATTGTAGGAAAACAAAG
This sequence comes from Porites evermanni, assembly GCA_942486025.1. Lineage (NCBI taxonomy): Eukaryota > Metazoa > Cnidaria > Anthozoa > Scleractinia > Poritidae > Porites > Porites evermanni. The sequence continues at coordinate 4,485 of CALNXI010004330.1, forward strand.
GTTGCCTGAACCTGCTTCTTAGATTACTTGGAACAGCTTGGTCCTACAAAACAAGGCTAACCTGGTATTGAATCAATATTGAATCAATATAGTAAAGTACCTTGACGTGAGGTTTTACATCATGATTCTTTTCTGCATTTGATAAAGCCTGGATAGCTTCTTCATTACCAAGATCATCGTCATTATCAAAGTCATCAAAACCAGCATCGTACTCTGGCATGTCATCATATGAACCAGGAACATCTAGCAGAGATTTTTCTGTTATTTACACATGTATGATTACACTTAAACTAAATCATGTTTTATGACAGCTCAGAAAAAGTTATTAGTATTGGCTGACATAATGGCCAATACTCGGTCAGTGTAATGGTTGACTATCTGTTGACATGTCAGTTAAGTCTTGGCTAATAATTATGTTGGTTGACATAAGTTATACCCATTCATCAGACAGGTTGACATATCAGCCGACGCACAGCAGACACTCAGTCAACATGTTGGATGACACACCAGCTGACATGTGTGCCACGAAGCGGCAAAACACATTGGCTGAGTGTTGGTTCATATGTGCACAACATGTCTATGTTGGTGACAAGTCCAAAGAATGTCAGCAGAGAGTGTCAACCAATACGCGGCCGAATTGCGCCCAAAGTACACAAGACCCAATTTTACGTGCCCAGAGCAGTTCCATGGTTGTCTTAGTCTGCTTCATTATGCAATGAGGACTTAACTGGGCTGCCCATGAGGTAAGTCAATAAGGAAAGTTACTTAACTAGCAGGACTAATTTCCAGCCCTGCGAGTGTACACTTTGCCTTTAATAATCTGATGACGAAAGTCTATCTTATTTACCTTCCATCCCTGTATCCATATCTGTCATTTCAAGTTTTTCCTCTTTGACTTTTTCTCCAACCAAGCCACCATACTTTGTTTCTGTTCTGTCACATTGCTCAGTTTTTACAGCCGCCGCAGATCTTTGCTGTAATGTGACTGGGTTTTGGTGGGGAAGTAGGCTCCTGTTTGAAAAGGGGTGCTCTTGGGTTAGATGATTCCTGTTGAATGAATTTATTAGCAAAATCACTGGAGGGAGTAATACAGTGAACTTTCTATAAACCTCAGCACTCTGCTTTCAAATGCAATCTGCCTTGCAGAGGGTTTAGGTGTGGATAATTAGCGTGACAAGTAGAAACTGTGCCATTCATCTTATAAGAGACCTTGGGAGTTGTGGGAGGCAGGGGGAAAGGTTTTCATGCCAAACTAAAAAGTATAAACAGAACAAGATGCTTTTGGTCATCATAGGTATAAAGCCAGAACATTTCCAATATCTATTTTTTTTACCAGATATTACCTGAAGCCTTCTGGGAGTGCAATGATTTGAAGATGTTGGAGTTCTTTAAATGAAAAAAAAACAAAGCATCATTAACCTAAATAAAGGACTTTGAAGGGCTGTCACTAAGGGTTGGAGGCTGGGAATTTCCCCTGGCTAGGGTTTTCATTAAGAATTCTAGTAGCAGGAGAAAGGCGTAACGTACTTACAGGAGAATATTTTGAAAGAGGATCCACATCTGAATAAACACTTGTCATAGGCTACCGAACGTTAGCTGGAGAATTCTGCGTAGGAGACCGAGAATTCTCCAATCTCCGATACCTAAAAAAAAACCCTGCCTGACTACTATAAGCTTGACCCTGGGCTACTTTTATAGGAAACAAGAGGGAAAAAAAAAAAAAAAAAAACTTCCGAGCAGTTCATTTCCCCCCACCCTCTTTTTGCATATACCTGGCACCTTAAAATCATAGGGACAGCCCTGACTTTGAGGACTCTCAGTTTAAAAGCAAAAAACTATTACCATAACAATAAAAATCAACAAAATTGATTTATCCTTTTACTAGACATGATTCTTAATCTAATTTTCTGCTCAGCTTACTGTCATACCAAAATGACTGACGTCTATGCATATTCTCACTGCCTCTAAAATCAATATACTTTTACTTCAACTCAGACTATTATTCTATTTTTTCTGTAGCAATAACTTGTTTACAATACCTTAACACTTGACCCTTGCCCTTTGACACTGGAGCTGGTCTTGGATGCTTAAAATGTCAAAAATAACAAAAACAATCATTAAGACTGTGACAAAAGATGGATCGAAACACACCAATCACATTTTAGAGTCTTCAAAGCAGATCACTGCTTAACTGATTGACAAACAAGCAATAGCATCGTGACCTAATTGACCAATCAGGTCAATGAACAGAGTTTAATAACATCAGTTGATGTGAGACAACTAACTCTGATTCTGCATAAAAATGACTACGACGAGTGGTCGAAAATTAAGTCACTGTCAACAACAGTCCTCTTCAGCACTACACTTACCTGGACTACCACACTTGACCTTCTTAGAAAAACAACATAATTGAAACTATATGAATATATGAAAATCATATATTAGAATGGCAGGATGAAAAGGTAGATGCAAAGAAGATCATCACAGTTTTAAATGCAACTTTCGCAGTTGCAAAAAGAAAGCCTGAAAAAAAAATTCAGGTTTGTGTGGGATTCAAACCTTTGACCACTGCAATAGTATCACCAACTGAGATATTTACAAGCCAGCTGGGAATGAACCAACTTAAAAACCAGCTCCAAACAGGCCATTTGTGAGTTCCAAGAGCTTTCACTTTTAAAATGAAGCTGACTCCAAAACCTTTTCTTGTGAAAATGAGTTTTATTTGCATGAGAATAAAAAATCCTTTTCATATCAATAGCTTTGTCCTTAGCCTCGTTTTGAATCAGAGGCTTGGGGCAACTCTGAAACGGTCTATTGGCCTGTTGGCTTAGAAGATATTGCAAAGGCCAAGAGTTCAAAAATTCAGTACAAGCCTGAATTTTTTCAGCATTTCTTTTGACAACTGCAAAAGTTGTAGTCACAACTGTGATGATTTTCTTTACATTTAACAGTTCCCCATAGCACTCCAGAACAAAACACTACACCAACAAAAACACAAGTGATAATAATCTAACTTTAAATTTCTGTGCATACCTCTACTTCTTTCAAAAGGTCATTGAGGAGATCGTCATCCCCAAGAGATGTAACTTCCTTCTAACAAAGGGAGCATAAAAAAGAACTTAGTTAAGTTTCTTTTGGGTCAAAAGAGAAAGAGAGAAATATTAAGCTACCATAAGCAACAACTACATGTAAGAAGCTGTTTTCTCAAGCAGTCTTTCTTTGGTTTGTTTTAGTTTATCTGTGGAGGCATGTGTGTGGCTGGGCGGATCTGGAGGTCCGGGGTTCAAGCCTCGCCTGTCGCATTGTTTTCTTAGACAAGGAACTTTAGTCCACTGTTTTAAATGGGCACCGGCGACGTACTGCTGGGGGTAACCCTGCAATAGACTAGCATCCCGTCCAGGGGGGAGTAGCAATACTCCTAGGTATGCTTCATGATAAGGAAACCGATTGAGATAAACTCTGGCCATTTGGGACTTTGGCATGTTTTTGCCTCTACCTTATCCCATTTTAGTTCTCAAACCTTCTCACCTTTGGTTTCTTAGCTTTGGCACTTGCCGCAAGTAACATTTTATTGATTGACTTTGGCTTTGCTACTGGTTTCTTCACGTTCTGTGATTTAGAAGAAAAAATGCATTAATGTGTTATTAATAAATATAATTATTAGTTCAAAGCATATAGAAATTTGAAACAACAAGCCTGTCCAACAAAAGTACTTACTGGTTTTTTAGACTTGAATTTAGGAACATTTTTCCCTGAAACGGTGAATGAAGATTTTTATTGAGTACAGATTTTTCTATTTCCTAGTAGCCTATGTAAAACCGTAACCCATTTTTTCACCAAATACAGCTAATAAATTCACTAACCATCTGAAGGTTCCTCCTCAAGATCATCATCAAAAATCTCTCTTCCATCATCCACATAGCCAGTCCCATCTGAAATTCAAGATTCGTTAACATATAATTTATATTGGTGGCAGGGCCAATGGGTAGTGTAGGAGCTGCTCGGAAGGTCTCTCCTAATTGGTTGCAGGAAACAATGATATGTCATTCTTCCAATTATTGTTTTAGTAATTTGGGGTCAGGGACCATGACTTCTCTTCCGAGCAGCTGCTACGTGATCCTGGCCAATAGCAGTACCCAGGGCTCAAAGTTAGCGACTAACTGGTCGCATATGCAACTGGATTTTTTGGTTGTGCGCCTAAAAATTCATGTGTAATCGCACCTGTGCGCCGTAAAACCCAAAGCAAAGTGCGACTGACTTACTGCCGACTATACTTACGATCTCGAACTAGAAAGACAGTGTATGTTTAATTGGTCTTTTCTCCCAATGGATTCTACGAACTCGAATGATCTTTTTCATTTCGATGTTTTAACTCTTCTGTTTTGTAATAAACACCGCTGACACATGCAAATATAAGCTACGAATGAAACACATACTTTTTGCGCAATGGACGATCATGTCAAACGTTCAGTTTTAACATCAATCAAAACAAAAACAGTGCGGATTAAGAGCCTTTTTTTCCAGGTAAGAAAGTTTTTTAAGATTCTGTTATTTACACATGTATGATTACACTTAAACTAAATCATGTTTTATGACAGCTCAGAAAAAGTTATTAGTATTGGCTGACATAATGGCCAACACTTGGTCAGTGTAATGGTTGACTATCTGTTGACATGTCAGTTAGGTCTTGGCTAATAATTATGTTGGTTGACATAAGTTATACCCATTCATCAGACAGGTTGACATATCAGCCGATAAACAGAAGACACTCAGTCAACATGTTGGATGACACACCAGCTGACATGTGTGCCACGAATCGGCAAAACACATTGGCTGAGTGTTGGTTCATATGTGCACAACATGTCTATGTTGGTGACAAGTCCAAAGAATGTCAGCAGAGAGTGTCAACCAATACTCGGCCGAATTGCGCCCAAAGTACACAAGATCCAATTTCACTTGCCCAGAGCAGTTCCATGGTTGTCATAGTCTGCTTCATTATGCAAAGAGGACTTTACTGGGCTGCCCATGAGGCAAGTCAACAAGGAAAGTTACTTAACTAGCAGGACTAATTTCCAGCCAGGCAACTTGTACACTTTGCCTTTAATAATCTGATGACAAAATTCTATCTTTTTTACCTTCCATTCCTGTATCCATATCTGTCATTTCAAGTTTTTCCTCTTTGACTTTTTCTCCAACCAAGCCACCATACTTGCTTTCTGTTCTGTCACAGGGCTCAGTTTTTACAGCCGCCGCTGATCTTATCTTTGCTGTAATGTGAATGGGTTTTGGTGGGGATGTAGGCTCCTGTTTGAAAAGGGGTGCTCTTGGGTCAGATGATTCCTGTTGAATGAATTTATTAGCAAAATCACTAGAGGGAGTAATACAGTGAACTTTCTATAAACCCCAGCACTCTGCTTTCAAATGGCATCTGCCTTGCAGAGGGTTTAGGTGTGGATAATTAGCATGACAAGTAGAAACTGTGCCATTCATCTTATAAGAGACCTTGGAGGTTGTGGGAGGCAGGGGGGAAAGGTTTTCATGCCAAACTACAAAGTATAAACAAAACAAGATGTTTTGGGTCATTATAGGTATAAAGCCAGAACATTTCCATTATCTATTTTCTTCAAAACCAGGTATTACCTGAAGTCTTCTGGGAGTGTAATGATTTGAAGAAGATGTTGGAGTTCTTTAAATGAAACAAAATAAAGCATCAATAACCATAATAAAGGAATTTGAAGGGCTGTCACTAAGAGTTGGAGGCTGGGAATTTCCCCAGGCCAGGGTAAGAATTCTAGTAGCAGGAGAAAGGTGTAACATACTTACAGGAGAATATTTTAAAAGAGGCTACATGTATGAATAAATAAAAAAAAAGGCTACCAAAAGTTAGCCAGAGAATTCTGTGTAGTTATGAAGAATTCTCCTATCTCCAATGCCTAACAAAAACCCTGCCTCGCTGCTATGAGCTTGACCCCAGGCTACTTATATAGGAAGCAAAAGGAAACTAAAACCCAAAAAAACTTCTTAGCTGCTCAATTTCCCACCCATTTATTGCATATACCTGGCACCTTAAAATCTTAGCGACAGCCCTGACTTTGAGGACTCTGAGATTAAAAGCAAGAAACTATTAAAATAACAATAAAAATCAACAAAATTGATTTATCCTTTCATTAGACATGATTCTTAATCTTATTTTCTGTTCAGCTTACTGTTATACAGTGATTTTGTTACAAATAGTTATTATGAGTCCTGGGACTCATCTTCTGAAAAATCATGAGTCCCTGTCAAGAAGAAATATGCATTGTTAAACAAAAGCCATTATAACTGCCACAGAAATTACATGAATGGGCCGCATATTTCTACAAATACACATGTTCAGATCAATCGATTGAACTTTGCGTCCTGTGGGACGCATGCCATGAATTATTTTGTGTCTTTGGGGATTTTTATGCGTCAGGGACACAGGACGCAGAGGTGACAAAATAACTGGTCATACCAAAATGACTGAGGTCTGTATTTTTGCTCCCTCTAAAAGCAAATATACTTCCACTTTAACTCAAAGACTATTATTCTATTTTTTTTCTGTAGCAATAACTTGTTTTCAATACCTTAACACCTGACCCTTGCCCTTTCACATTTTTACTGGAGCTGGTCTTGGATGATTAAAATGTCAAAAATAACAAAACCAACCGTTAAAACTGTGACAAAAGATGGCTTGTAACACACCAATCACATTTTAGAGTCTTCAAAGCAGATCACTGCTTTACTGATTGACAAACAACCAATAGTAACCTGACCTAATTGACCAATCAGGTCAATGAACAGAGTTTAATAACATCAGTTGATGTGAGACAACTAACTCTGATTCTGCATAAAAATGACTACCACAAGTTGTCGAAAATTAAGTCACTGTCAACAACAGTCCTCTTCAGGACTACACTTACCTGGTAAAAAATATTTGACCTTCTTAGAAAAAACAACATTATTAAAACTATTGAATATATGAAAATCATATATTAGAATGACAGGATGAAAAGGTAAATACAAAGAAGATCATCACAGTTTTAAATGCGGTCAGTATAAAAGACGGACTGCGGACTGCGGACTGCGGACCACGGACTGCGGACTGGGTATAAAATACGGACTAGGTATAAAATGCGGACTCCAGACTGAGTATAAAACACGGACTAGGTATAAAACGCGGACTACGGACTATGTATATAAAAACAGCCTTAGAAGGTAAAACTGAGAGAAATAGAAAGCGGACTAGCAAAAACAGTAGTCTTAGCTTTAACGCTGTTCACGTAGTCTATTCTGTTCCCACGGAGAAGGAAGGTTATGCTGGTACTCAAGGCAACTGAAATTAAACTCTGCATATTATAAAAAGAAGGAGTTTAAAGAGATTTCAATTTGCAGTTTTACACCAATAAGAAGCACCGAATTAAAAAAAATAGTATTGGTGTTAGTCAGATCAGTATCGGATGCCACAATCCCGTTTCAAATAAAGCCTTGGGAATATGAGGACTGAATGAAGAACTCAGACGAGAAGGTCAATGCGATGCACAAAAGCAGTATTTAGGTGCGAGAGATTACTCACATACGTGAATTATAACCGAAATGAGTCGTCCAACGTTATATTCTAAGCGATGACTATGATGACATGATTTACACCCTGCTCCTGATCCCCGGAAGGGGGTATCTCTGGGAATTCTTGGTGGGGGTGTAGTGCCCGGTTCTCCGAAACCTGACCTTATTGTAGACCAAAAAATTGTCATTTTCCACACCCGTTTTCAGACTAGATCTCTAAAATCCATTCCTATTTTCGGACCGGGCCTAATTTAGCCTGTTCCAGGTTCTCAGATAGTTGAGGAGACTCCCCAGTTTTCTCCCGTTTTATTTTCGTGTTTTCGCTTTCTCAATTCAGCAGACCCAACTATCTCAGAGCGTTGAACAGGTTAGGTCTAATTAGGCAGAAATTTTGTCATCATTACCAAGTTAGAGCGGAAACAAAAAAAAACTCTCCAAATGCATTTCGAATTCGCACATTTCTAGTACGTTCTTATTCATTTGGAATTGAAACGATAAATACGTCCATTCATGTACGCTCCCGTAGTTCCTCGAAAATCATACCCGATTCCACACCAAAATGGGCAAAGTGTTTTCAGACCAAAAAGGCCCAAACCCCCTACCCTTCCATTATACAAGGGAGTACCACCCCTGATCCTGACCCCTTTCATGATTGTTAGAGACCAAGACAAGGTCTAAAAATGGGTGAAGAAAATAGCATTTTGATCCGGCTCATGATTCAGAGAACCGGGCGGGACACCTCCACCAAGAATTTATAGGAGTATTTACAACTTTAACTCACGTGTCTTGCTATTTAGCAATCTTTTGATCTTATTTCTCCTTACCTAGAACCAATTTGCAGGGTTTTTACCAAAGTAGTCCGTAGTCCGTATTTTATACCCAGTCGGCAGTCCGCAGTCCGCGTTTTATACCTTGTCCGTGTTTTATACCCAGTCCGTATTTTCTAGTCCGCGTTTTATACCTAGTCCGTATTTTATACCCAGTCCGCAGTCCGTAGTCCGCAGTCCGCAGTCCATGTTTTATACTGACCGGTTTTAAATGCAACTTTCGCAGTTGCAAAAAGAAAGCCCGAAAAAAAAATTCAGGTTTGTGTGGGATTCAAACCTTTGACCACTGCAGTAGTATCACCAACTGAGATATTTACAAGCCAGCTGGGAATGAACCAACTTAAAAACCAGTTCCAAACAGGCCATTTGTGAGTTCCAAGAGCTTTCACTTTTAAAATGGAGCTGAATCCGAAACCTTTTCTTGTGAAAATGAGTTTTATTTGCATGAGAATAAAAATCCTTTTTGTATCAATAGCTTTGTACTTAGCCTAGTTTTGAAACAGAGGCTTGGGGCAACTCCAAAATGGTCTATTGGCCTGTTGGCTTAATTAGTATCGCGAAGGCCACTACAGCGTGCAAAGAAAGTCGTGTCCGACAGCTCGGGGCTAGTGGATTTTGCTATCAGGCTAATGATGTTTCTTCTTAAATTCTGCAACAGGCACGCGCTTTTTTGGGGGGAAATTCAAATTAAAGAAGGATTGTTATCAATCCTGCTAATCAAAAAGGGTTTGGGGGCTAGTTCAAATGACTTGTGGGCTAGTACATGCTAGCTACAGCTTGCCCGAATGGCAGGCTGTAAAACTGACTTTCTTGCACCCTGCAAGAGTTCAAAAATTCAGTACAAGCCTGAATTTTTTCAGGATTTCTTTTTACAACTGCAAAAGTTGTAGTCACAACTGTGATGATTTTCTTCACATTTAACAGTTCCCCATAGCACTCTAGAACAAAACACTACACCAACAAAAGCACAAGTGATAATAAGTTTACTTTTAATTTCTGTGCATACCTCTACTTCTTTCAAAAGGTCATTGAGGAGATCGTCATCCCCAAGAGATGTAACTTCCTTCTAACAAAGGGAGCATAAAAAAGAACTTAGTTCAGTTCCTTTCGGGCCAAAAGAGAGAGAGAAATATTAAGCTACCATAAGCAAAAACTACATGTTTGAAGCTGTTTTCTCAACCAGTTTATCTGTGGAGGCATGTGAGTGACCGAGCAGATCTGGAGGTCTGGGGTTCAGTCGCCTGTCGCATTGTTTTCTTAGACAAGGAACTTTAGTCCACTGTTTTAAATGGGCACCGGCGACGTACTGCTGGGGGTAACCCTGAGATAGACTAGCATCCCGTCCAGGGGGGAGTAGCAATACTCCGAGGCATTCTAAGCAACTTCTAAGCAACTGGAAATACCGTAGATTAACCTTAAGTGGGAAGATCACTGTTCTGAAAAGCTTAGTAGCTTCTCAAATTGTGTACGTCTTGGCACCCTTGTGCACAAACAAAAAAATAATTAGCGAGATTAACAAGCTCTTTTACTTGTTCCTTTGGAACGGAAAGGGCGATAAAATAAAGCGAGATATTATGATTAACAATTACCCAGCAGGTGGCCTCAAAATGATTGACATACTATCTTTCAATAAAGCGCTAAAAACCACTTGGATAAAAAAGTACCTGGATACAGATAATCAGGGTAAATGGAAACTTTTTCTAGATCTTGAACTGAAAAAGTTTGAGTGTACCCTACCGTTCACAAGCAACCTTAATAAGATAGACATAGCTAATATCTTCAAAACGCAAGACAGTTTCTTAAAGGAAATTCTCCTAATCTGGTCAGAAATCAATTTTGAAGAGAGGATAACATCAGAGAGCCAGCTTTCAGAACAAGGCATATGGTACAACTCACTTGTAAGGATTAACGACAGCCCTATTTTCTTTAAAGAATGGTATCGTAAAGGCATCACAAAAGTTAAGCACTTAAGGAACAGAGAAGGAAAATTCCTCACTCCACCAGAACTTTTAAACAAATACGACATCAAGGTCCAACCCTTGGCATACTGTGGAATAATTTCTGCTCTTAAAAAGCTATGCAACACATTCAACCAAGGTGACCACACAAACGAAGGTAATAGTTACGAAAGCTTTTCGACAAAACTAATGAAAGCCCAAAAAGCAAGCAAGTTGGTGTATGACAAATTAATTACAAAGAAAAGTGCCCCCCCTACTACAAGCCAGCAAAAATGGAATCAAGACTGCAACTTAGGTCAAAACGAAATAACGTGGGGTGCGACCTACCAGCTAGCTCATAAAATCACAAAAAGCATAAAACTCAGGGAATTTCAATTTAAATTGCTGCACAGAAGAATACCAACAAACGCTTTCTTAACTAAGATAAGAGTAAAAGAAAACTCCAACTGCTCCTTTTGTAAAAAAGAACCAGAAAAACTCGTACACCTTTTCTGGTCCTGCCCCAAAACGGCGCTCTTCTGGGAGAGCATCATAACGCGATTAAAACTTTGCCAAATTATTCCCGATAGTTACTCTGCAGACATGACTGTTTCACTAGGCCTGAGATCAGACTCTTCTAAACTTCAACGCCAGATCAACTTTTGTTTTCTTATTGCCAGGCACTATATCTGGCTCTGCAAAACAAAAGAAGCTATACCTCTATTGCAAGGATTTCTCAAACACCTAAAGACAATTTACAACATACAAGCACAAGCAGAAGCAAACAATGTTCTGCCCAAACAATGGTCATTCCTACACGACATCACGTAGAAACTATCGTTTCTACCATGGCGCTATTCCCAACGCCCCCTGATATTCTCTATGTCTTTCATCCGTAGCTTATCCTGCCTCAATAACGCCAACTATCCTTAAATAAGTTTCTTCCGATGCAACTGTGTACTTGAAGCATACGAAATGTAATAATGTTTGAAAACAGTAGTATTGTTAGCAATGTAAGCAATAAGTATTGTCAGTATTGTAAGTATGGTA
>CALNXI010004330.1:16432-28250 GCA_942486025.1 Porites evermanni
AAAAAAAAAAAAAAAAAAAAAAAACTCCGAGGCATGCTTCATGCTAAGGAAACCGAGATAAACTCTGGCCATTTGGGCCTTTGGCATGTGTGTACCTTTACCTTCCCCCATTTTAGTTCTCAAACCTTCTTACCTTTGGTTTCTTAGCTTTGGCACTTGCCGCAAGTAACATTTTATTGATTGACTTTGGCTTTGCTACTTGTCTCTTTACCTTCTGCAATTTAGAAGCAAAAAATGCATTAATGTGTTATTAATAAATAAAATTAGTTCAAAGCATATAGAAATTTGAAACAACAAGCCTGTCCAACAAAAGTACTTACTGGTTTCTTAGGCTTGAATTTAGGAACATTTTTCCCTGAAATGGTGAATTAAGATTTTTATTGAGTACAGATCTTCCTGTCTCCTAGCAGCCAATATAAATCCATAACATGCTTTTTTCACCAAATACAGCTAATAAATTCACTAACCATTTGAAGGCTCCTCATCAAGATCATCATCGAAAATCTTTCTTCCATCATCCACATAGCCAGTCCCATCTAAAATTTAAGATTTGTTAAGAGATAATTTATAGTGGTGGCCTGGCCAATGGGTAGTGTAGGAGCTGCTCGTAAGGTCTCTGCTAATTGGTCACGGGAAACAATGACATGTCATTCTTCCAATTGTTTTAGTATTGTTTTGGGTCAGGGAAACGTACCATGACTTCTCTTCCGAGCAGCTGCTACATGACCCTGGCCAATAGCAATACCAGAGACTATTTTTGCTAAGGTTATATAGATCACGTACATGTATTACCAGCCACCACAGCAGTCTGACTGCTTATTAGACATGTTTAGCCATAAGAGATGCCTAGTAAGAAGGTTTTGACAGTATCACTGTTTAGGTGTTAGAGGAGTAGCACCCCCAATTCCCCCCTGAAGAAACTGCCAAATAAGGAGATACCACTTGGGGTAAAAGCAAACTGATCTGCAGGCCCACAGGTTATTGCTTGCCAACATTAACTTTTATTTTATGCTAAAATATCATTTTCACATGTGGTATTATTGTTATATTTATTGAACAAATTCTCTTAAAATCTGTCTTCACTGGGTACATGTACTCTCAGATTACTCGATCTTATCAGTAAATTAAGAATTATGGTGGAGTTCCATGCATGAGTGACTGTAGTCTATTACAGTAAGTGAAAAGACATAGTAATCTATACCTTCAAGACATTTTGGTAGTCAAATGACCCTCAGGGTTTGCAAATTTTATTGATGAGTGGAGTCAGTGTGACTTCTGCTTCACAAATTTTGGGTCATTTTGGAATATTTGGAGTCAAGTATCACAACGAAAAAAGCCAAACAGACTTTCCAGCACGTGGTCCTGGCATGTATATGTTGTAGTTAATTTTTTATCTCAGGTAGTTTTTATTTTTCCTGTTTCAATTTCGTTAGCATACATTATCGTACCCAAAAACAAAGGAAAAACAAAAATTACCTAAAATAAAAAATTAACTACAACATATACACTATCGTGAGGGATACATGAAGTAGCTGTGGCGGTCCGCTGACCTGGAAAGCTCAAATCCATGATAACCTTTGATCGTAATTTACCCTCTTCCTGTTTTGTCGTACAGTATAATTCTTTAATTTCAGGGCCGTAGCCAGGAAGAAACTACAACCGAGGCGAACACACGGTCCGTTGTACGAAATCAGCCGTATGAAATCTTCTAATATTATCAGTCTGATAAAAAAAATAAAAATCAACAGTATTTGGTAAAATTTTACCGAGGCCAGTGCCTCGGTTCGCCTCATACTGGCTACGGCCCTGAATTTTGATGATTTAATTAAGGTTTACAATGTTTGCAATTAACGTAAATTGTATTTGTTGCAAAAAAGGTAAGGACAAAACTATGTTTGTTACCGAAGATTTCTGGAGTCGAAGTGACTCCCTCCATAACCTCAGTGGAGTCATTTGAACAATTTTGGCATAAAATACACCAAATTTGGCGTATTTGCAAACCCTGGACCCTACATCTACCCACCCAACCGTTTGTCTACATCACAGGGTAACTAATGTGAAACATCACACTTTCTAGCTACAGTGTAGTGTAGGAGCCGCCAACCCGTGTTTAACTTGATATCTTTCTAAAACTATTTTACACTGTAGCAGAGGTAAAATGATAGGAGTGTACTTTTGCTGTTAACGCTTGCAACTGAAGTTTACGCGCGAAGCTTCTCACCATCATCATGACCCAGTCCTGTTCCTGTCGCTTACGGAGAATGTCCGAGTATTCATCTTCATTTACCACCTGATAAACATCAGCCAATCAGCCACTTCACCGACCTTGAATAAAAGAATGAAAGCATGGTCTATAGCTACATGCATATGTTGTGGTTTAAATTTTTCCTAGGTTTAAAATTTTTCAAACCAGTTTAATTTTCCATTGTCTTTGTCACTGATTATGGTAATTGATTTTAGACAAAGGAAAGTAAAAATTAAACTGGTGTGAAAAATTTTAAACCAAGGAAAAATTTGAACCACAACACATACATTATTTATTATATAAACACCAATGACAAACCAGGTGAGCTCTCGGGCGAAAACATAATTTATATCTTCACATGTGAAAATAACAAGTTATCTTCACATGTAAAAAGATCACCGCTACTGTGGCTACATGATAAATCGCGCCTTTCAAAGCAAAAAAATATTAAAGTGAAATGGTTTGGTATTTCATTGATGTTTATTTAAGGTGGCTCGACTGGATTTTTTTGGCAGGATACCTCCCATGTTTGAGCATTAACCACGTCGGCATGAGTAAAGATATGGGAAAAAGGTTACCACAACTGTATTATATAAAGATGAAAATATCTTATGATCCGGATTTTATTGCAATTGGAGTCGCCATGGCAACGTAATGACACCATTACACTTTTTATATATCTTTGTGTTTCTCTGTACCAGGAGTTTTTTGAAGAAATCGCTTAAGGGAGTATGTACCTGCCATAATTGCCTTCATTATGGCAAAGTTTAAACAAATTCTATGAGAGGTTTTCGAAATATTTTGACACACAGTTTTAACAATCATAAAAACAGTGAAACAGCATGCTATCCACACAATTCGCTAATATTTTAAGAAACTGATAAGCTTTGGAAACGTGGCTTCATACCATAGTGGTTTGATTCCATTGAAAACTGCATACAAAAAAAGAGGGGAATTGCTCCGGGTGATCGCGAGTGAGAAGAATTTTATTAACTTGCATTCACCTGCTTTTGATACAGGTTTTGGATGTAATTTGGTCCATGCCTACAAGTTTTGCATTTTTCAAAAAACTGCTCGACAATTTTTTTTATAAATTCGACAATCTCGAGATCAATCGTCAATAAATATTCCTTGCAAGTTTCAAGAACATTGAAAACAGGGAACGCTTTTAAATAGGGCCTCAAATATAACCAATTTTCCCCCCAGATTTTGTGTTTATAAGTAAGCGTCCTCTTTATTCCCTGGCATTGTTTTCAAGTTTCATAATTATGCACGTGCACAACTAGCAAAAGATATAAATTTGCATCAAAAAGAACTCTTGATTACTTTCCGAAGAAATATCAGGAATATGCTAATAATTGGCTTGTGTCACCGATTGCAATGAGAGCCGAATTGGTGAACATCATCACTCATCATGTAGGATGCAATACTTAATAACATCTTACTCGGGTTATAACATCACAGAAACTCTTACAAAGAATTGCTCTAACGTTATAATGTATCACTAATCTCTTTACCCGGTAACTAGAATATTCCGGGATTTAACCGAGGGTCCTTTTTGATGCAAATTCTATCTTTTTGCCACCCCTCCTGGTTCCCCTTAGTTCCTAGTGACTGGCGGATAGGGGCCTCACCCCTGGGGACTGATCAGGACTCCTGTCCAGGGTGGCTACCCCTGGTATCACTCAATCTTGTCTCACCCCAGGAGGGCTTCTCTCCTGGTCCCGTTACCCCTATAGTTAAGTGCTTCCCTGCCACCAGAATTTTGCCAATATTATTATTACTTTTGTGTGTTTTCTGTGTGTATCTACATGCAAGAACCTTCATGTGTAACCACTGCCAATTGGAAAGTTTATTAAGGCACAATTCAGTCCAAATTTCTCTGAACATTTTGATTAACTCTAGAGCCTGATGACTTCAAATATTTTTAAAAGAATGTGTTACTTTCAATGTGTTATTTTTGCAGATTACCTTTTTGTAGGTTAATGCATTTTACATGTGAAAATAAAAACATTTCTCTATGAGGAAAGCATAATTGCACCATAACAGAAGAAATTGCTTCCCTTCTTAGCCAGATCATTACTTAACAGCACTTTTGGAGGCCATTTTCATCATTATCATGGTGATGATCGTGGGGGGGGGAGGGTTGGGGCATGGTATTTTGTGCACATTTATGGGAGATGGAATGAGGGGGCAGGAACAAAAATCACACCATTTAAGATAACAAATGAAGGGTTTGGGGGCTTAGAGACAACACAAAGGAAAAATTAAATCTAAAATAATTCTCATTCCCCATCTACATAAAAAATATTATGAGCCCTCCTTTATTAAATGAATGAATGACTGAATGATCAAATGATTGATTGAACGATTGACTGACTGACTGTATGACCATGTGATTGACTACCTATAGCCTTGACTGACAGAACAGACTGATATTACTTCCAACATTCAGTAAGTTTCTCATTTGATAGAATCACTGTTTGTTTCTCGATGGAATGAATGAATAACTGACTGTTTCATTAACTTAATTTTTTTTAGTACAGTCAGTCCAGGTCAAGCATACCTCCAAGATTGCTTTAAGGAAAGATTATTTGAAAAATGAAACCATTAGTCATTGCTGCAACCACTATCAAATTCAAATCTGCATTCCTGCATGAATTTAATATTTTATTGTCTACAAGGCTCAAAATTTGTGCATTCATGGCATAAAGGCTATCTGCGTGAGGTATTCAACAAGATGTTTCAACATGCTAGTAATATCCATTGCTATAGCACGAGATATACAGCTAAGAAAAATCTTTATAAGATGAGTGTACGAACAAACGTAGGCAAACAATCAATCTCTTTTATAGCTACAGACATTTGGAAGGACCTTCCAACTCATTTAAAAAACTCAAGTATGTCTGCATTTCCAAAGAAATTTATACACTATCTACTGTCAGGACAACAAATGAAATACGCTACCTGCGTGGCATGACGGTTTTGGTTGGGCACGCAAAGTAATAAAGGCATGCGAGGACAGAGAAACAGTGAGGAGATTGGGGTGGGAGCAATGAGAAACTGCCCACATGGACGGGTGGCCTTTTTGAGTAGTCCGAATGCCTGCGTACGAATCATTCCATTTGGATCAGAATATTCACCCGCCAATCAAATATTTGGTAATCTCCTATGGGAGAGTTCCAACTGACTGAACAATAATCTTCTCCACAAAACAAAATCAAAATATCAAAGAAGTGTTGACAGGAGCGTTGTCAATCTTGAATATTCGATGGAAAAACAGGGCAATTGTATTGAAGCCCGAACAGGAAATGGCCATTTAAAGTCTTCTTCTTAGAAGAGATGTTATGGCAATTTCGTCCTTATCGAAAACATATAGGATTGCAATCTCATCTCTAAAAAGTATTATACATGTAGACGACCAGATTTCGGAAAAGTTGTCACTGAGCTGCATGTACAGCAATGGAGCTTAAATTTGCTTTGAGAAAGTCCACCTCATCTTTCTCTATTACTCGGTGTTTGAGAATAACACACTACATTGAACAGTGTCAGTGATTGTGGTCGATGAATCGTACACAGTAGAAGAAAGATGCACAACATAATTCTGCATACTTTGTGTAGCTTAAGTTTAAGCTACAACACAAATCTGAAGATTTCCCTATCCGCAAAAATTCTACATTCTGCAAACAACACTTACTAGCCGGCCGGGCCCAGCATCAAAACATAGCTGGAAATTATCACATTCACAGACAACGAAACTACAAACCAAGGCTCCTTTGTCTGTAGTTATTCAGATCGAGTGATAGTTGGAGAAAACCAACGAAGCTAAAATATTTATTTAGCTGTAATATAAAGCTTTAGGCTAAAAGAGTGGTCAAAGAAATGAGTACTTTACAACTGCATCTGAGATCAACAAATCCTATCAGAAACGCCCACAGAAGCATCAACCAAAGGAAACAATTCTAAACTTGACTGTGTAAATCTTATTTTTGCCACACTAAGTCTTCTATTTGTTTAGAGGTCACGAAGCTGGTTTGTTTCATCTATATTGAGTAATTATTACTCAATACAGATGAAACAAACCAGCTTCATGACCTCTAAACAAATAAAAGACTTAGTGTGGCAAAAATAAGATTTACACAGCAAACTGCAATTCCGGCTACATGTAGATCACATTACACATTATATCACAAGCTTTTGAGTCATGTTTAGCCTGTCAACACTATTTCTGATTGGCTGGAAGAACTGAAACCAAACAAGTTGTCAACAGGATGTCAAAATGAATTAAAGGGGCTGGCAGTTGAAAAGGCCACAAATCCAAGCAGATGGTTTTTATTCCTCTCCGCTCTTTCTTGGCGCTTTGCACACATTTTTGCAGCTTTGCCGCTCAGTAGTGCTCCCGACAAAACTGCCATGCTACACAGGCTACAAATGAACAAAATTTTCATCTTGCTGATGAAGCAACATAGTTCAGGTAAATAAGTTCTTCCTTCTTTATTTTTTTTCTTCTTATTGTATTTCTTTTGATTTTACCTGCTAGAGACATGTAGAACCTAAATTGTTCAGGGAGCTAACAAGAAAACCAACTGGTTCATTTAGCTTGCTAGCTTGCACATGATTCTCATTACATTTAATTTATCTTCTGTTGTAAGTAAACTTACTAGATTGTAATATCAACCATGTACATTGACAAAAGCATAAAGATTATTCATTATTCTTTTTAAATAGATTGTTGGTTTTTTATTTTTCATGAAATTTCATCCTCATGAAATTAAGTGAGAATAAGGTGCTAACATTTTTCCTGGCATTTTATCAAGGGTGCATTAAATCAAGTAAATATGGTACATGTATGTCACACCTATTACCGTAAAAACAAATAGAAGAGTTGTTTACCTTGTCCTCAGAGCTGCCTTTTCTTGCTGATCTCGTTTTCTGATCATATTACATTGTCTTGCAGTTTGCCTTGCTGTTCCTCTTCATCAAGATTCTACAATACATGTATGTAAGAGTGCAGTCCGTCATTGAAAGAAAATCACATTGACGAAAATTACGTTAACATATTGCAACTTTTTTAAGGTTAGAACTTGTATAAGACAGACCTGGCAGTGAAAGAAAAAAGAAAACTTTCTTGTTTAACAATTTAATCATATCATTTTTAAAGATAGTCCATATTTTATTAAGGGATACAGCATTCTACACAGGATATGTGAAAGACGCTAGGGTTAAATAATGACATTTGCAACTCAATCTCTCTTTTGAGGGTTTGTACAGATTTTTGGATCCAAAATTCAAGATTTTTTCCAGACTTTTCTGCATGTGTAGCCATCATGAGTTGTAATTGAGGAAGCCTTATGTTATAAGCCTTGTGGTTTCTATTAAAGGCTTCCTCGCCAATTTTGTTCTGTAGTGTATTTTAATTTTTTTCTTTTTTCTTTGTACATTTTGCATGGCAAAATAAATAAATAAAATAATGAAGGGTACCATTTATCAAAAAAAGGTATACGAAAGGGGTACCTTTTCTGTCCAAAATGTTATATAAAAGGGTAAGGGGTTGGACCATGTTACAGACTCCGTCACCCCCCCCCCCCCGCCCCACCCCTGTATCCTAAACTACAAACGATTTGGTCAGATGAGAATTAGGCTGTTTACTGGTACAGCTGTAGATGTTAAAACAAACCCCCCCCCCCCCCCCCCCCGCCCCACCCCTGTATCCTAAACTACAAACGATTTGGTCAGATGAGAATTAGGCTGTTTACTGGTACAGCTGTAGATGTTAAAACAATACCTCCAAACAAGAATAGGTTTGTTTAAATTATAATCCATTCATATACCATGTGCAAAATGATTGAGCTTGATAACAAACGGTCGGCTTCTCTGTTTGTGATGGTTTGAGTAAAGTAAGAAGTCACTCAAACATTTACAAGTGGTTTGAGGCATATGCAAATGATTCAATGTGATGTCAAATGATTTAATCGAGAGGCAAATGGTTTAAGGCATACGCAAATAATTCAATGTGATGGCGAATGATTGTCAAATGATTGTATAAATAAAGTTATCCTATCTATCCTTCTATCTGAGGGCTGGTCGTTCATTTGATGTGAAGGGGGGGGGGTAGCTATTTTGAGAAAGCTGAGATTATTTTAAAGCTTCCCCCCCCCGCCAAATTCATCCTAGCTTTTTAGAAATGACCCCAACTCATTCTCTCTTGCCCCCCATAAATTTTACATTTTGTGAATGTGACTTCCCCCCCTCCCCCACATATTCTAGCTATAAATCGTGCTGAGGTTCACTGTGTAGTACCTTTTTCAATAAAATGATGACAGACAAATCCTGCTGTTTTATCCAAGACAAAAATATAGACATAAATAACAAAACAGCAAAGAGAAAAGCAACTTGACGTTTCCTGATATTTCGGAAGTCGTGTGTGAGATTGACCTGCACTTGTGACCATGACGTGTATTCTGTACCTGCCAAATTTCATGTTTCACCTTAATTTGTACCAGATCTGCTTGATTTACTTGATGATTTAAGCCATAAACTTAATCCTTTACCAAACTCTTAAATGTAAGCTTAAGTTTAACTTAAGCTACTTAAACATAAGCTTACCTCACAAGACCGCACCAGATTTTTCAAGACTTCCTCCATGGCACGTGCGAGAATTTTTAGATCAGGAATAAAGCCAAGTGTTGACGAGTAAGTAAAAGAACTGCTGAAGCTCAAATCCGAGTTCTAGAAGTCTAATTATGTTACTTTTGATCTAATTTACTACACACGCGTTCTGTCTGGCCAATACTCAGTCGCCATATTGGTTTCGTTTCGTCTAGAACCCAGTCTCTCGATTGGCGCGTGCGTCTCGAGCGCGGGCTTTCGCAGTACTCGTAAACGCGCCCAATGGTCCTCAATAGACTCAGGAGAAAAATGGTTTTCATGCCTATTACTTGTTCATGAACTTTGGCGATTTATGGGTGAGGTAAATAGTAAATATTACTTCTAACAGTGACAAGTACTCTGAACTGAGTAATGAAACCAGCACAGTGTGGAATGTGAGTGCTGAAACAAATCTGAGATTATGTGAACGCAAAATATGGTTCGCGCATGCCCAGGAATCGAAGCATGACCTCAACATTTAAGACCTCAAAATTAATGTGAAAGTAATACACTACCCTTGCAATCAAGTAAAATAGGCAGGGTATCTCCTATTAACATTGAATTGAACCTGTTCCAGGAGTTAGAGTCCGCAGTTCTTTGGTCAGACGGCTAAACCATGATGATTGGTTTGCCGCTGTGGACTTGCTAATATTTCATATTTTGATGATCCCTAATAAGGACGCCCTTGGGTCGAGACCGGGTGATATGGCTTTGCTCATGCGTTAGGTACTGCCCAGGAACGCAACTAGATACCTTCTGATCTTTTCCAGTAACGGGGTAGTTCCATTGAAATAATTGTACCATCGCGTGTGATACTCGCGCGCAATTTTGATGAGGGCGCCGCGCAAAGAATAAACAAACAAAATGGTGTTGGAAATAACCTTCATGGGAGATGAATAAATTCCATTTTCTGTCACTATTTTCAGGAGAACCTAAAGCAGGGACGTTTTTGAGCGACGTACGTCAACCGGAAATGGACTTTTTGCACTCTTGAGCCGTGATTTTGAACAAATTTGGGAGCAAATCGTTTCTTTAAGAGTAAAACACTTAGCAATACAAATTTGGTGATGCCAAGGCATATTAAAAAGAAAAAGGCTTACTTCTGGTTGACAAGCGTCGTTCAAAAACGTCGCTGCTTAAACACCCTATTAACTTCGAATATGATGACTATGAATGGGACTCCGATTATGCTAATCACCGGAGTGAGACTGTTAATGTTTTTGATTTGTATGAAGGACACAGGGGCGTGATTTTTGAATAAAAATTCAGGGAAATATAGTGACGTTCATCCCTAAAGGTTTGACAACCAGGTATAAAAAGAGTACAAAGCGACATATTGAGTTAGGAGAATTCCCCCGGCCCAACCCCTGCCGTGGTTTCATGAGGACAAAATGTAAAAAGCCCAGTTTCTCTAATACGCCTTTCTCTAATATGTTTGCTCATCTTGTTTTCGTTACTTTCTGAAAAACATTCAGGGGTTTTTCTCTCCTCTCCACCATTACTGTGGCCTGGCACCGGGAGGCTGAGCCCACATTACAAGGAACTAAGATCTGAAGAGGGTTTAGATTGAGAAACCATTGGTTGACTATAGTCTTATGTTCTCATAAAAACAGGCAAATATCAAGAAAGCACTTTCATTTAATTAATAAGCAATATAGGATGTGTATTTACAGACTGAAGTAATAAAAAATACCAGCAAGTAATGGAAACATCTGACTGAAAACAGGCAAACCAACCAATTAATCCTCTAACTACCATAGCGACAATTAGCTAGAGACACATGGTTCGTACAGCTCCAGACAAACACATTTCCAAGGACTTTTCAAGGATTTTTCAAGGACAAATTTCAGTTTTCAAGGACTAAGATTTATTTAATAAATCGACATTCTTTAACCCCCTCTGATCACCTTATTGGCAAAAACACGTCATGGAACCATTTACCTATTTTACTTCTTCGGCCATCATGGATCACGATATTTTTACTACTTTTCCGCAACGAGGCTTTGCAAAATGACTGTGTATGACTCAGTTGCAATTGCATCTGAGGTACAGAAATAGCATTTGAAATAAAGAAACAGAAATAAAATATTGTTCATGCACAAAATGTCTTAACGTTACCCGTGAGTTTTACAGGTTCTTATACCGAGGATGAGCCAAATGTTCCTCGGCAAAATAATCTAATTTAACAGAAAAAAGTTGTCCGGCGTAAACAAGGTTGTGAATTTCAAAGACTTTTCAAGACAAGACCTAAAAAGGAAATCAAGTACTTTTCAAGGACCTAAACCGAATTCAAGGACTTTTCAAGATGACTAGTAAAATTCAAGACCTTTCCAAGATTGTACGAACCATGGGCACAGAAACAGACCTCATTCATTATTTCACTACGATACCCGTCATCTTTGCACGCGCTTTACTGCCGTGAGGATTGATCGGATAACAGCAAAGTCACGTGGTATTTCAGGGTGTAAAACGGTCCAGTTTGTTTATTTTCTCAAAACGAAACGATGATGCAAAATGCGCGGTTCGAGTTTCTTCAAGTTTTACGTCATTATTGATTGCTGTGAGGACATCTGGGTGCCTAACCCTAACTAAACAATACTAAAACAATTGAAAGAATGGCATGTCATTGTTTCCTGCGACCAATTAGGAGAGAGCTTCCGAGCAGCTCCTACACTACTCCTTTTGTCCTGTGACCTGTGATCATGTGTTCTGTACCTGCCACATCTACAGTCGCCACTGCATCCAACGAAGTAACAATGATCGTTTCCACCCATAATTTGCCATTATCGTCTTTAACATGAAAAATTATAAATTTTCTGCGATCGAGCGACCGCGACCCTGAGAAACCACGTGACGTCGCTTTAACCCCGCCAGTCCTTAAGCGCGTGCAAAGATAGCAGGTTTTGTGAATAAGGTCTACTAAAA
>CALNXI010004331.1:11009-28242 GCA_942486025.1 Porites evermanni
TAGTAGTAGTAGTAGTAGTAGTAGTAGTAGTAGTAGTAGTAGTAGTAGTAGTAGTAGTAGTAGTAGTAGTAGTAGTAGTAGTAGTAGTAGTAGTAGTAGTAGTAGTAGTAGTAGTAGCAGTAGTACGGTACCAGTAAAATTTACGGTGTTTGTATGGGGAAATATACGATCGTAAAATTTGTACGAAGTATAAACTAAAGGTCAATGAAACTAACTCTGCAATTAGTTGAAAGCTGCCGTCCTTGATGCTCAAACGAAATTTTCAGCTGATATGCTCAAATTCTCGCTCCATACAATGTAATTAACAATTGTTCTTTAAAATCGAGGTGAATACTATAGTGTCTGTTATTTACCGAGGCGCGAGGCGGCGGGGTAAATATTCCTAAAGCCACTATTCACCGAGATTGAAAAGAATAATTGTTTTAGTATATATACGCGAAGTGATCTCAACAAAATCGGAGAGGAAACCATTAAAAAGTAGGATTCTATTGAAGGATCAAATCACGCGAAAGTTTTGCGGGCCACAAGTTTATTAGCCTTGGACTTGGGCTATTTAGTGTTACCCTCGTTAAATAAAGGCATATTTATTATTATTATTATTATTATTATTATTATTATTGTTATTCAAACATGGCAGTTCACAAGTTTATCACTTCGAAAACAACAGGGTAAAGGCTTAAATCGGAACCGTTAAAAGCTTGAATTATTTCCTTACCTGAGATGAAAAGTAGAGCTTTGTTGTTTTCTGTTGACTGGCCAAGTTTATAGCCAAAAGGGTTTGTTGTGTCGTTTTTCATGGCGGCTCGGTTGCTCGAGCTGACGTCGTCCTCCTGTACCGTTATTCTTTTTCCTATTTACTTGAAACATAGAATGTTTGCAATCATTTGCTTTCAAATTTGTTTGTCATAAATAAACTTCGATTTTTGGGGCAAATTTTCTTGTTAGGAAACGCTGAGTTCACGCAACGGCTTCTTCTACGTGAATATACGGGAGCTGTAAACAATCCATCGAGCACAGAACTCAGCTACAGTAAATGGAAAAGCGCCGTTTTGAATCCTTCCAAGTCTTTTCTTACCTGAAAAAAAGTCAACCCTAGGATTTTGTCGACTTTTGAAAGAAAAATGGGAAAAACGATGAGCTCCCACATTATCCACTCGCTAGGAGGTGAATATTGTTGAATAGTCCGAGATAGCGAACCAATCAGATTGCTTAAATTACCAAGATCACTGAGTATGTATATACTAATACACAAGGTGGGAGAAACGAGATGGCATGTCTCGGCCGCCATATACATGCAATTGCTCCCTTTCCAACACAACGTTTCCACGAAATTCAAACTTCAACGGTAAATAAACAAGCTAGGATCGTATAGAAATGGGATTTAGCATAAGATATAGAAACCAATGAAACTTTCCCAGCTAGAGAAACGAATCCAGCAGACTTTGACAAACTCGAAGGATATAATCCAAAAAGGCCGAAAGTCGTCGCGCCGAAGTGGCCTGGCCAGATCAACGCGCGGCCAAGCAAACGAGGCCTGGGCACTGTACCTTTCTAGAGACCGATACATAGCTTGACCAAAGTTAGCCTTCCCTGCTGGAAATACATTTGCTTGAGGGCTTTTGTTCACTTGAGCCAATCTCAGATTTAGCCAATCAGAACAAAACTGATTTTTGACGTGTACCCTGACAAACAAATGAATCGAAGACTTCTTCCCGCCAGAGACTATCGATACCTTCTAAAAGGGATTTTCAGACATCAGTTACACTAATTATGACAAATATTTATCACGCTGAAAAAACAATAAAATTCAATTCCGATAAAAAGGATACGAATCTTCGAACAGTTCATCGTATGAGAAGTACAAAACTGTTGACACATGTAGAGATGTCAGTAGGGACCATAGGGCATGATCGTAAGCTAAGGGAGGTCTGGTACTTAATTATTTATATAAAAATGAGTTTGAAAATTAATATATCGCATGTGAATGAAAACCTATTTCCATAGAAAAAGATAAGCTCCAGAAATCCCTTTAAAAAAAATAGGCTTTTGGAAAATTGATCCACTTAAAACATCTGGCCTCTTGCGTCATATTAATTCTCTGAAGTAATTGACTGGTTTTGAATAAAGATAAAACCACATGATCTCATAATTTACAGAACTTCCTTTAACCGCTAAGATGGAGACCTGGTTTTGGATTCTTGGCTGGTTTCTTTCATTTCTAACCATCATTGGAAATGGATTTACAATCTTCCTCATTTGCAGCAGACGAAATCTCCGCACGAAAACCAGTTTCTAACTTTGATTATTTGCAAAACAGCTATTCTCATTTTCCTTTGGCTTCATCTAATTTTCTTCGAATTTCTTCCATGCGTTGTATTAATATCCTGCTTTGTATCAGTGATATTTCACGTACGCAGGCATGATCGGTCAGCACGCACCTTAGCAAAACAGTTACGTTTTAACCAGCAGATGGTTTTTAAAATCTATCACAAAAAGTCTGCAGTAGTATTGATCATGGGTATTGTGATAGGAGTGTTTCTTGTGTGCCACGGAATATATTTACGTTGTAGTCTAGTAGTGTTATCCGACTCTAATGCATCATGTAAAGATGAACAATACAAAATTCCTCTCTTGGTTTTAAACTCGGCCATTAACCCACTATCCTATGCCTTTTTCAAAAGTGACATTAAGAAAGAGTTTAGAAAACTTCTTGGCCATGGTTTTATTAAGAAAAAGGACCATGAATTACGGGTTGTGGCGGGACTCGACAGTTTTGGGGCTGGCAAAGATGTGGCTGTTGGACTCAAATCGAGTTGGAATTTGGAAATATTGATGTCTGAGCAGGAAAAAAGGAAGAACCAAAGAACACATAAGAATACATAAATTATACACATGGAAAGAAAGAATCCCGCAGAGAGGCCTGGGCAGTAATGCTGCAGCAGGAAGTTAATTTGTTCGACTCCTGTTTTATTGGTCAGTTCTGTACAAGATGGCAGGGTAGACAATTCCTTTTTCATAAAAGCTATCAAAATTGGATTGCGGTTTTTTAGATCATCGAAACTTAAAGTTAATTGTGTTTATCATTCATGAATAAAAATTTGTTTATGAAGTAGAGTACAAGTCCAGGTGTTTTTGGAAATGATTTTGCATATTTGCCATTGATAAGAGAGCCTTATACTGTTGAGATAGAGGCTGAATTAGTCGCGTAATTTTATACGGTGGCTGTTCAGTTGCATCTCCGTTGTAAACTTCACGGCTTAGTGCGGGATCGTTACAAATCGCTATCGCAAATCCTCTAAAAAATCCGCNTGTGGCGGGACTCGACAGTTTTGGGGCTGGCAAAGATGTGGCTGTTGGACTCAAATCGAGTTGGAATTTGGAAATATTGATGTCTGAGCAGGAAAAAAGGAAGAACCAAAGAACACATAAGAATACATAAATTATACACATGGAAAGAAAGAATCCCGCAGAGAGGCCTGGGCAGTAATGCTGCAGCAGGAAGTTAATTTGTTCGACTCCTGTTTTATTGGTCAGTTCTGTACAAGATGGCAGGGTAGACAATTCCTTTTTCATAAAAGCTATCAAAATTGGATTGCGGTTTTTTAGATCATCGAAACTTAAAGTTAATTGTGTTTATCATTCATGAATAAAAATTTGTTTATGAAGTAGAGTACAAGTCCAGGTGTTTTTGGAAATGATTTTGCATATTTGCCATTGATAAGAGAGCCTTATACTGTTGAGATAGAGGCTGAATTAGTCGCGTAATTTTATACGGTGGCTGTTCAGTTGCATCTCCGTTGTAAACTTCACGGCTTAGTGCGGGATCGTTACAAATCGCTATCGCAAATCCTCTAAAAAATCCGCCAGCGCATCATCTAACAAAAGCTTCTTTCTCTACAGTCTCTTGTGTTCTAACAGTTGGTTTTATTGTGCTTCAGTTTTTATTTCAACCAATGTTGTCACTTTCCTGAAATATATATCTACCCGAATTTTTGAAAACGTACCTCAAAATGGACCAGAATATTCGCACAGAAAGCTGGCGATAGCAAGCTTTCTGGTCACTGCGGTGAGAAAAAACATAGGGGGCTTGCTGTCCTGGTTGGTGTCATTGGCAAGTTCAGTCCCTGAGCTAATTCGCCATGGGTTGGAAAGGGGCCTCCATGTCAATCCCTAGGGGGGGGGGTGCTGCAAAAGCGTTGTACCTTCCGTTAGTCCTGGTCTGGGAGAGTCAGTGCACTGCTCATGTCTGCCTTTAGTTTGTCATGTCAAATTCTTGTAACTTTTGAGGCCCATTGGCCAATGAAAGCATTCCCCTCAAGCACGTGCTAGGCTAGGGGGGTGTAGGAAGTCAGGGGGGGTGATTTAACCTTGAATTCTCTGCTTAGAACTTGCTTAAGTCTTAAGCGTCCTCCGTCATTCAGGGCTTTTAAGCAGCTAGAGTGTACGGAGAAGTCCAGAGTGTCTTTTTGATGGACTTGAATGTTTCTTTTGCTAATCAGGAACCAAGAAGAGAGTCACCTTAAGAGAACCATGGATAAGAGCTGAGTTTCTTGGCGATATTTACTCTAGTTGAGTCAGTTTAAGGTGTGTGGGCTCCTGGTGTCCGATGGTAAGGTTTTCATAAATCCGGTTAGATATACATTTAGTACAAATAAGCTAACGCAAAGCTATAACGAACTGACATTGCACTTAGCAATGACCATGTCGTATATACACCACAAAACCAACACCATCATTCACTCTTGTTTATTATTTTGTACATCGTTACATGTTCCTGGCTGGATTACTTCATATAAATATGACATAAATTATTTGCCTTTTTTTCAAATGTTTACGTTCTTTACTAGAACAGAAAAACTAATTAAAATTTTATTAATACTTTAAAAGTATTATGATTCTTGAAGAATTGGAATGGTGGGAAATTTCTTTGTGTTATAAACTGAGGGACTGGTCATTAATTATCGCCTGGGGGGGAGAGGATTTTGGGGGGATCACTTGATTTTTAGGAGAACAAAAGGGCGGGATCAGTCGTAACTGCAGAACCCAAAAGGGGAGAACACTGAAAACTTTGGAAGGATGCAGAGGGAGGACCACTCGAATTAGCTTTGAAAATGAAGACATGGGGGGGATCGCGAAAGTCATCAAATGTTGTTAGGGGGGATCACGTCAGTGAAGTAACATTCAAAGAGGGGATGAGCTAAATTTCACCTTGTTTAGCCTCAAATCCTCTCCCCCCCGCCCCCCACCGCCCCGGCGATAAATAATGACCGGTCTCTAATGTTAGTTCCTTAGGATTTTCTCCTCGGTTTCGCTTGATTGAGTGATTGGAAGGAAGGTTAATACGTTTCTCCACACCATAAAATCTTATATTATCAGGTGAAATTTTTTAGTTGACAGCAAGTCACGCACTCTTGCCTACATCTTTAGTATACAGTCAAACCTGCATATGTTGTGCACACTAGTGTTTCTGTGTGGTTCAGTCTTGAAAAAGTGACCGTTGATAACTCGTTGGGACCACGGAAAAGGTGACCTCGAGCGCTCAATACAGGTAACCGCTTAATTCAGGTTAGTTCTTCAGTGATTTAGAAAAATGCTTTTCGGGGCTTAAGAAAGTGACCGCTTAATAGAGGGAGAATGCATGCTTTATACAGGTCCCGGCTTATTACAGGTTTGACTGTAAATTAACGACTCTCGCGTCTAAGGATATTGCAGGCTAGACAGCCACCCTTAAGAGAACCGGCACCTGAATGATTTCGTATAGTACTGCTGCGTGTTCCTTCAACATGTGACGAAGTCTCAAATATTATGCAACTTTTTAGAAGTGTCACGCAAATCTCTTTTGTCCTGTTCCTATCTCTACTCTGGTGTCCCTGGCAACTGCAGACGATTCGCCCTGTTGTTTCGCCCGTGTACTGTCTCTATGGACGCTCGGGGTGGGGGTAGGTCTTGTACTCTGTGTTGGGAATCACTAAACCTTGATTGTGTGTTGCGGTTGGCGTAATAGGACTGGGGCCCATTTCTACTATCGCGCATGTCCTGTATCCACATGCGTTCACCAGTTGTTTTGTTAAAGGNGCCCCGGCGATAAATAATGACCGGTCTCTAATGTTAGTTCCTTAGGATTTTCTCCTCGGTTTCGCTTGATTGAGTGATTGGAAGGAAGGTTAATACGTTTCTCCACACCATAAAATCTTATATTATCAGGTGAAATTTTTTAGTTGACAGCAAGTCACGCACTCTTGCCTACATCTTTAGTATACAGTCAAACCTGCATATGTTGTGCACACTAGTGTTTCTGTGTGGTTCAGTCTTGAAAAAGTGACCGTTGATAACTCGTTGGGACCACGGAAAAGGTGACCTCGAGCGCTCAATACAGGTAACCGCTTAATTCAGGTTAGTTCTTCAGTGATTTAGAAAAATGCTTTTCGGGGCTTAAGAAAGTGACCGCTTAATAGAGGGAGAATGCATGCTTTATACAGGTCCCGGCTTATTACAGGTTTGACTGTAAATTAACGACTCTCGCGTCTAAGGATATTGCAGGCTAGACAGCCACCCTTAAGAGAACCGGCACCTGAATGATTTCGTATAGTACTGCTGCGTGTTCCTTCAACATGTGACGAAGTCTCAAATATTATGCAACTTTTTAGAAGTGTCACGCAAATCTCTTTTGTCCTGTTCCTATCTCTACTCTGGTGTCCCTGGCAACTGCAGACGATTCGCCCTGTTGTTTCGCCCGTGTACTGTCTCTATGGACGCTCGGGGTGGGGGTAGGTCTTGTACTCTGTGTTGGGAATCACTAAACCTTGATTGTGTGTTGCGGTTGGCGTAATAGGACTGGGGCCCATTTCTACTATCGCGCATGTCCTGTATCCACATGCGTTCACCAGTTGTTTTGTTAAAGGCGTATAATTTTCCGGAAACTATGAAG
Organism: Porites evermanni; assembly: GCA_942486025.1. Classification (NCBI taxonomy): domain Eukaryota; kingdom Metazoa; phylum Cnidaria; class Anthozoa; order Scleractinia; family Poritidae; genus Porites; species Porites evermanni. Next base: position 17,938 of record CALNXI010004331.1, read on the forward strand.
GAAAGATAATGAAAAACATTAAAACTACCTTCAGCTATTAGTGTCGAACAAACAATAAGCCCCCACCAAATTCAAACGAACCAATTAAAACTCGAAGAAATAGGCGCCGCTCGTTTTGTTTTGGGTTTTTATTCGGGATTAGTTGAGAAGGTGGTGTAAGATTTTTCAGCCAATTAATAAGCGTAAAAGGATGCAATTGCCATGTATTTCCAAGGCAATGTCCGCCGGGCAATCCTTTTATCTGTGAATCTTATTCTTAAATAACGCCAACCAAGTTTATTGCGGTTACCTGGGTCAACAGCTTTGCCGTCAAACCTTTTTCCATCTGGAGGAGCCTAAGGAAAAAATTTGTTTAAAGAAGCAGTAGAGACGTGGAGTTAAAATAAAAAGCGGGAAACACCCAACGTTTATCAATACAACTGGTAAATAAACAGGTTGTTTGAGTCACAGGGAGCTTAAGCAACAACGACGGCGACGGCAACGAATACGTCACTTAAAAAGTGAAGTCGCGCTGCCTCAAACTTTACCGCGCTTATTCCATCTCGTTCATTTTGTCAAATGTTGGCAAATTTTTCTGGAGTTGAACTCTAAAAGACTGCATCAAAGTTCAGGAAAAGAAAAAGAAAGTCGTTGTCTTGTGTTCACGTCCTCCACAAAACGTAAAATTAGGCATTTTCATGTCGTAGTCGTGCACTGACGGCAAAGAAATGTACAAAAAAGCGTGACGCACGTGCAAAGTTGTTGTTTTACCGATCTAAACCAATTTCTTTTTTGCCGTTCTCGTTGACGTCGACGTCGTCGTTGCTTAAGCTCCCGGATCATTATACGTTTCTGTGTAACTGACCACCTACCCATCCCCTAAATCAACATTTTGGCCTCAGTGCAGAGAAGTAAGTGTTGATGTTGGTTTGGGGGAAGGGTAGGAGGTCACTTACCCAGATCTACCCAGATACGTAAAATGATTCAAGCTCCCTAATATAGAGACTGAGAGACGGCATGTCCAGATATATAATTAAATCCATACCCCTGAATTATCGTTTTCTCACTCACCTTCCCCTCCCCTCCCCCAAAGGGGCTACAACAGAAAACTACTTACAATTTGATTGTCGATCATTATAGGTGATATCATCTTGTGTTGTTTGATTTTTCCTTGGGAGAAAAAGGAAAAAAATAGAGTTAAGAGTTTATACTTTTCATGAAATTATCGATAAACTTACGAGTCTTACGAGTAACACAAACCTTTGTAGAAACCCTTCTCTCCATTCACCAAGCCTCTGTTTCGTCTCAGATGAGGCTCGCGAGATTCTAACATGCGAACTCTGCAAGAAAACGCCGGGCAAAAATATCAAACTGTTTAGTAACCGCGCGTAGTATTAATACATACTACTTATTAACCGTAAGTGAGGTCATTACAGGGTAATCTCAGCCAGAGGCCTTGATGTTTTCTTGATCGAGCGATAGAAATAACATAAATGACAAAGTTGAAAAACTATATCCATGTATAAAACAAACTAGGACGTAATTATACCTCTAGCTCTACTCAATGAAAACACCAGCTAAGTTTTTCGTAAGATGATTGGATATGTTTTGCATTTTGTCTTCTCCTCATACTTGCTCAAGATTGGTCTTTCTAGCTAAGATAGCTAATTTTCTCTTTCAAGAAAAGCAAATTCCTTAAAAAAGTTTTTACAACAATTAAAAACCCAGTCTATCGTTATTCAAAATGCCGAAAAACGAAGAGAATCCCGGGAAACAGTGGCCTAAAGTTAAGAGAATCACAAGCATATCGGCCCTATTCTTATAAATTCGTATAAAATCTTCAGTAACCCCGTAGGCCGGGGAAGCTACCGTCCGCGGATATCGGGCTGTCATACCTCTTCTTTGCATGTTTTCTCCATAGTAAAACAGTAACAACCGCCAACAGCACTACTAAACAAGCAGGAGCCATTGTAATTATTCCCTCAGTTGTCTTGTAAAATGGAGTGGGTGGGGGGGAGGTGGGAATCTCAGGCACCGCTGGCTTGGCTGAGCGAATATTAAATACCTGAAACAACAACAACAATAAAACAACGTGAAAAGCCATTTGGTTATAGACCATTTTTTACATGACTATATATTCGCTATCTTGGTGTCCCGAGCCAATCCTGCAGGAGTTGAGCTTTTTATGTAAAAAAAAAAAGAAAAGACTTTCTTTTGTTCCAATAATATACATGCCCATAGCTGCTGACCAGGTGAGTGAAAACACCCTATACGAAAAGTTTTTGAGTTAGGCTTTTGTACATTATGCTCGCAATTTTTCGAGAATTTCAGTGAGGCAAAAACTCATCAAGCGTTATTCGGAGTAATTTAGTGGATTTTTTTTCACAAAATTATTTTTTTTGAGAAAAAATGAAAATAGAAAAAAGAGAAATTAAACACGAAATCTCGTAAATCAAAACAAAACTCAAATGTCACCTAAAACATTAACTCAATAAAAACATTATAACCTCTATACGTTGTTGTTGTATGTGCTGCATGGAGCATTTACAGTGTGGTATTTTAGTGGGAAAACAAAAGCATAATGTACAAAAGCCTAGTTTGTTTCTAACCGAAATGAGTGGTAGCCATTCGGAATGAAAATAAAACTACTCGTGACATGTTTTCACCAGTTTCCTCGGGCTTGACGCACATGACATGTATTGGCTTCGATCTTCAGTTGATCATTCTGCGTTGACCGCGCTTTTGATTTTACGCGTAAACAAAACCCGCGCTAAGCATTACATCCTACCTCCAACTCTTTGTTATTTGTCAAGTTCGGACTAAGATTTCCGTCATCGTCTAAGAGAGCGTCTAAAATCTCATCTTTTGTCAGATACTCTTTTGCTCGAGACAACTTTTCGTTTAAATCTGTGTTGTTACCAGATGGATTCTTAACCGCGTAAATGGTGACCACAATGCTGAAAAGAATATAATTATCATTAGCGAGTAAGTCGGTTGTTTGTCCTATAAAATAATTTGATTCAATCACCAAACAAATACTATTAAACCTGAGAGAAAAATAATACTCTAATGATACCTTCTAAGTAATTCCACCAACCTATGGAGAGTAATTCCAAATTTCAAAATCCGAGAACTTTTTTTCGCGTGGAATCCAGAATCCGGGCATTGGAATCTGGAACTCAGCACTAGGAGTCCGGAATCCCGCTAACAATTGGAATCCGGGATCCAAGTTCCACCGACTGGAAAAAGGAATCTGGAATCCACGGTTCCACGACTGTCTTGGATTACTATGGCTGATTTTGCAGAAAATGTTACAGCGGTCATGTTGGTTGACAAGAACAAGAGGGTTCAGCAATCCACTGGGCCTCTGTTTTCTTACCGTTGATAGAGTGACAAAAAAATTCAAACGTAATTTCCTATTAATAGAGAGGAGAAGACTTTACGTCACATTGCCATGGTAGCGAAATTTTTGGAAGACAGCAAACCGAAAAAGTCACTTACAGCAAGGAGCCCAAAAGTGTGACCGCTTTTAATTTATTCACATTCTTTCGTGCAGATTTTGTCCAATCAGAAGCCAGCTGGAAACTGTCCTCGACTTCTGATTGGTTTATGTCTGCATGAAAGAATGTTAACTAATTAAAGGAGGTAACACTTTTAGGCTCCTTGGTAAAAGTCTATTCGCACTATTTCAAACTTCACCGATCTCATTCAATTTCATTCAACTTGGCAAATCTTGCGAAAATTTTCCTCGGGACCGTATCTATCGTTCTCTAAGTTTAGAAAAAGAAGTCGACAATTTTTTTGTTGTGTTCTCCTGCTCCATAAAGCGGGCTCGTGAAATTAGGAAGTTTCATGCCATAGTGCGACGCCAAAGAAATGTACAAAATAGCGTGATGCACGTGCAACGTTATTGTCAGTTATAAACACATTATTTTGCCGCTCTCCTTGCCGTCGCCGTCGTCGTTGGTTTTGTTGTCATCCAGAAATAGTGCTACCATGGTAACGTGACGTCACACTTCTCCTCTCCATTAGTTACCTTTCTTACCGTTTTTTAGTCTCCCTCTTCCTCCTCCGCGCTTCTGCCTCCCCAAGGACCGTGTAATCTGCTATACTAACATCAGCACCTAAGTATCTTGAAAGCTCCTCCTCAAACTGCTCACGTCTCGCTTCGAACTCTTCCGGAGAAATTTCTAGCTCTATTTCAACCATCACCTCGTCCGCTTCAATGGTATCAATGCGTACGGACGTCACGGTACTGGTCAGCACAGATATATAATTAAATCCATACCCCTGAATTATCGTTTTCTCACTCACCTTCCCCTCCCCTCCCCCAAAGGGGCTACAACAGAAAACTACTTACAATTTGATTGTCGATCATTATAGGTGATATCATCTTGTGTTGTTTGATTTTTCCTTGGGAGAAAAAGGAAAAAAATAGAGTTAAGAGTTTATACTTTTCATGAAATTATCGATAAACTTACGAGTCTTACGAGTAACACAAACCTTTGTAGAAACCCTTCTCTCCATTCACCAAGCCTCTGTTTCGTCTCAGATGAGGCTCGCGAGATTCTAACATGCGAACTCTGCAAGAAAACGCCGGGCAAAAATATCAAACTGTTTAGTAACCGCGCGTAGTATTAATACATACTACTTATTAACCGTAAGTGAGGTCATTACAGGGTAATCTCAGCCAGAGGCCTTGATGTTTTCTTGATCGAGCGATAGAAATAACATAAATGACAAAGTTGAAAAACTATATCCATGTATAAAACAAACTAGGACGTAATTATACCTCTAGCTCTACTCAATGAAAACACCAGCTAAGTTTTTCGTAAGATGATTGGATATGTTTTGCATTTTGTCTTCTCCTCATACTTGCTCAAGATTGGTCTTTCTAGCTAAGATAGCTAATTTTCTCTTTCAAGAAAAGCAAATTCCTTAAAAAAGTTTTTACAACAATTAAAAACCCAGTCTATCGTTATTCAAAATGCCGAAAAACGAAGAGAATCCCGGGAAACAGTGGCCTAAAGTTAAGAGAATCACAAGCATATCGGCCCTATTCTTATAAATTCGTATAAAATCTTCAGTAACCCCGTAGGCCGGGGAAGCTACCGTCCGCGGATATCGGGCTGTCATACCTCTTCTTTGCATGTTTTCTCCATAGTAAAACAGTAACAACCGCCAACAGCACTACTAAACAAGCAGGAGCCATTGTAATTATTCCCTCAGTTGTCTTGTAAAATGGAGTGGGTGGGGGGGAGGTGGGAATCTCAGGCACCGCTGGCTTGGCTGAGCGAATATTAAATACCTGAAACAACAACAACAATAAAACAACGTGAAAAGCCATTTGGTTATAGACCATTTTTTACATGACTATATATTCGCTATCTTGGTGTCCCGAGCCAATCCTGCAGGAGTTGAGCTTTTTATGTAAAAAAAAAAAGAAAAGACTTTCTTTTGTTCCAATAATATACATGCCCATAGCTGCTGACCAGGTGAGTGAAAACACCCTATACGAAAAGTTTTTGAGTTAGGCTTTTGTACATTATGCTCGCAATTTTTCGAGAATTTCAGTGAGGCAAAAACTCATCAAGCGTTATTCGGAGTAATTTAGTGGATTTTTTTTCACAAAATTATTTTTTTTGAGAAAAAATGAAAATAGAAAAAAGAGAAATTAAACACGAAATCTCGTAAATCAAAACAAAACTCAAATGTCACCTAAAACATTAACTCAATAAAAACATTATAACCTCTATACGTTGTTGTTGTATGTGCTGCATGGAGCATTTACAGTGTGGTATTTTAGTGGGAAAACAAAAGCATAATGTACAAAAGCCTAGTTTGTTTCTAACCGAAATGAGTGGTAGCCATTCGGAATGAAAATAAAACTACTCGTGACATGTTTTCACCAGTTTCCTCGGGCTTGACGCACATGACATGTATTGGCTTCGATCTTCAGTTGATCATTCTGCGTTGACCGCGCTTTTGATTTTACGCGTAAACAAAACCCGCGCTAAGCATTACATCCTACCTCCAACTCTTTGTTATTTGTCAAGTTCGGACTAAGATTTCCGTCATCGTCTAAGAGAGCGTCTAAAATCTCATCTTTTGTCAGATACTCTTTTGCTCGAGACAACTTTTCGTTTAAATCTGTGTTGTTACCAGATGGATTCTTAACCGCGTAAATGGTGACCACAATGCTGAAAAGAATATAATTATCATTAGCGAGTAAGTCGGTTGTTTGTCCTATAAAATAATTTGATTCAATCACCAAACAAATACTATTAAACCTGAGAGAAAAATAATACTCTAATGATACCTTCTAAGTAATTCCACCAACCTATGGAGAGTAATTCCAAATTTCAAAATCCGAGAACTTTTTTTCGCGTGGAATCCAGAATCCGGGCATTGGAATCTGGAACTCAGCACTAGGAGTCCGGAATCCCGCTAACAATTGGAATCCGGGATCCAAGTTCCACCGACTGGAAAAAGGAATCTGGAATCCACGGTTCCACGACTGTCTTGGATTACTATGGCTGATTTTGCAGAAAATGTTACAGCGGTCATGTTGGTTGACAAGAACAAGAGGGTTCAGCAATCCACTGGGCCTCTGTTTTCTTACCGTTGATAGAGTGACAAAAAAATTCAAACGTAATTTCCTATTAATAGAGAGGAGAAGACTTTACGTCACATTGCCATGGTAGCGAAATTTTTGGAAGACAGCAAACCGAAAAAGTCACTTACAGCAAGGAGCCCAAAAGTGTGACCGCTTTTAATTTATTCACATTCTTTCGTGCAGATTTTGTCCAATCAGAAGCCAGCTGGAAACTGTCCTCGACTTCTGATTGGTTTATGTCTGCATGAAAGAATGTTAACTAATTAAAGGAGGTAACACTTTTAGGCTCCTTGGTAAAAGTCTATTCGCACTATTTCAAACTTCACCGATCTCATTCAATTTCATTCAACTTGGCAAATCTTGCGAAAATTTTCCTCGGGACCGTATCTATCGTTCTCTAAGTTTAGAAAAAGAAGTCGACAATTTTTTTGTTGTGTTCTCCTGCTCCATAAAGCGGGCTCGTGAAATTAGGAAGTTTCATGCCATAGTGCGACGCCAAAGAAATGTACAAAATAGCGTGATGCACGTGCAACGTTATTGTCAGTTATAAACACATTATTTTGCCGCTCTCCTTGCCGTCGCCGTCGTCGTTGGTTCTGTTGTCATCCAGAAATAGTGCTACCATGGTAACGTGACGTCACACTTCTCCTCTCCATTAGTTACCTTTCTTACCGTTTTTTAGTCTCCCTCTTCCTCCTCCGCGCTTCTGCCTCCCCAAGGACCGTGTAATCTGCTATACTAACATCAGCACCTAAGTATCTTGAAAGCTCCTCCTCAAACTGCTCACGTCTCGCTTCGAACTCTTCCGGAGAAATTTCTAGCTCTATTTCAACCATCACCTCGTCCGCTTCAATGGTATCAATGCGTACGGACGTCACGGTACTGGTCAGCGGTGGTGAACCTTTGTCTTTAGCCAGCACCCCTAGCTCATACGTTTTTCCTGTTCCAGGACAACACAAGCAAATTAAACGAAAAGATAAATTACAAACAATTCTCTAGTGCTCTAGTACTTAGTTATGTTTTTATTATTATGTAATAGTAATGTAATATTATTACTAAAAATGTTTTTCTTCTTTTCTCGCCTGAAGATATTAGCTTTTGAGCTTAACTCTGTAAATTCGAGGTAAAATTAAGTCATGAATGTGTGTGTATGTATGTATGTAGAAGACACAGTTGGATCTCTGAATGGAGAATAATCAAGTAAAAAGAAAAGGTATAAATTGTTTGCCAGAAGGCAGGGTGATAAAGGTGAGGGGGAAGAGGGGGGGAAGGAGGTGCACTGTTTAACGAATTCCTCTCTTAAGCTAGCTCGGAGAGGCCTTTAGAACACCATATAGAAAGTTTAAAAGTGTAAAAAGAGAGGTAAACATTTAAAAAAAGAGAAGAGATAATTGGGAGGTCCACTATAAGAATTCAACAAACATTTATTCTACACTTACTCAGAATTCCTGTCGTTGTTAGTACTCTGTAATGTTCGGAAGCTGCTTTCGAAATGCAACATCGGAAACATCGAAAGTGTTCGAAATACTTAGCGTCAACTTCCGTTTTCAATGACACCACGGGATGAATGAATTGTAAAGTAACTTAAGGTACGTAAAGAAAACGATGGACTATACTGAGTGTATTCAACAGATGAGAAGAACTTTGGCAATGTTCGGACGTCTTCGAAATACTTCGTAAAAGGAGAGAGAAGAACCTACCACTGGGTGGAGTGGCTTTGAGGCGAATTCCACCATCAGTACTACCCACGGTAAAGAAATCAGATGAATCCTGAAGCTCATAATCCACTTTCCCATTGTCACCTGAGTCCATGTCTGTTGCTTTTACTATGATGAACGGCGGGGAGTCCAAAGAGCGATCATGGCGAATGCTTGCTTCGTAGAAGTCTGAAAAAATAAAACCGTAAGGCAAAACATTTGGCCGGATTTGATGACGCCTTTGTTCTCTACACGGCTCTCAAACTTTGCAACTAAAAGGTTTCTTTTTTTCCGGTTCTTTATTGATACCGTAAATGACCTAATAAACGCCCACTTCCAAATAAACGTCTCTTATTTAATACAGGCCCCTTCTACGCTCTTAAAATTGTATTACACGCCCTTCTCTATAATGAACGCCCCCCGTCTAATACACGCCCCCTATGAGAACCTACTCTTAAATACTAGGATTTAGCAAAAGGGGAAAAATCATTCGATTATTTCAGTTTCTTGCTTGATTAAAGAGGCTTTGCGTATTTCATCTTGTTCAAGATTCTGACATTGATGTTGGGATCTGAAAGAGCGATATGGATATCTAGACGTTCTAGACGTATCTATTGATGAATTGAATATTCCACTATTTCTAAACTCTCTTGATATTTTCGCCGAAAGCATATTATTTTTGTTGAGCTCGTTACAGTTATGAGAATAAACGCCCCCTATCTATTAAACGCCCCCGCTTGGACGCCTAAAATTAATTACACGCCCCGGGCATTTATTTAGGTCATTTACGGTGATTTCTATGATAAAACAGACTATACTTTTGACTGGCCATGATATTGTTAAGAAAAAAGTTTTTTTTTTTAATTCAGTGACACAAGCGACTTGGAAGAAGTAATCGATTGAACTTTCCAAAAATGATTTGGACCTAACCTACGGTTATAAGACCTTATAATAATTATTAAATAATAAAAGTGAATGGTTATGATTATGGTCTACGAGAATGATTATTTGAATTTGATGAAGGTTATAATTATGTTTGGTACTATAGTGATAAAACTAACCTCTTTCAAAAACCGGAGTATTGTCGTTTACATCTTCGATAAACAAAACCAGTGTCACCGATCCACTCAGCCTGGGAACGCCGTTGTCCTGCGCCGTTATGGTGACATTGACAATCTGAACCTCCTCATAATCAAAAACATTCTTTACAGACACTTCTCCTGTAACACTGTTGATGTCAAAGTACTCCATCGAGGAACTATGGGTAATGCTGTACGTCAACTCCGCATTCGCATCTCGATCCGGGTCGTCAGCGGTTACCGTGGTAACAGAAGTCCCGGATACGGTCTTTTCCCGAACGGAAGCATTGTAAAATGGAAGGGCAAACCTAGGTGAGAAAGAGAAAGGTCCCGTCTTAGGATAGTTAAATGAAAACAAAATGTGGAACTGAATATCTTAAAGCTACTGTAAAACGGGCAACAAAAACGTGCAACTTGTTTTGCAACATTGCTGCAAAACGTGTTGAAAAGCAATGTTAGGTGTTTTACCACCCATGTTCAAACCTGTCTTGTAACAATCAGGTTTGCAAGTTGCGTGGACACTGAATTTTGATTGGATGAAATTACGAGGGAGTCACGCCATACACAGGAGGTACGTCAAACAAGTTTGCCTTGGGTCGGTAAAACGCGCAACGTGCACAGATTTTGTAACAAAAAGTAAAACTACTTTCTACTTTCTTCAGCAACTTTTCGCATGTAACCTATAACGACCTAATTTGTTGCGAGACAGGTTTGAAGTTGGCGGTAACACACGCTACATCGCTTTTCAACCCCCTGGCGGGGGGTACTCCCCTATATATGCAATATAGGTATGTGCCGCCCCATCGGGTAGGGTTTTTGCGTCGTTTTGGACTGAAAACGGGTATACATTTTGCCCATTTTGGTCTGGAATCGGGTATAGTTTTCGGGGGAACTGTGGGAGTGTATGAAGGGGGGGGGGGGGTATTTATCGTTT
>CALNXI010004332.1:0-25089 GCA_942486025.1 Porites evermanni
AACAAATGTTAGGTGTTTTTTTGATAAAAAAAAACATTTGTTTTTATAAAAGAGAGAAAAAACAAAAAAAGGGTGCGGGGGGGGGGGGGGGGGGGGGGGGCGACTTATGACCAGCCCTAGCCCCCGGTTAAAAGGCCCGCCTGTTTCGGAGCCACCTTATTAAGTCCAGTTTTTTCGGCCCAAACATTTAACAACAATCGGCCAGTTTCTTATCAAAAGAACCCTGTTACCTCTGTGCCCATCTCATAAACAACCTTTGGGACTTAATTTGGCCCTAGGGAGGTCCTATTAACAGGATTTCACTATAGTTACATCTAACGGAAGTCAATGAAAGGAACTGAAAGTGAAGATTAGTTTAATCTTTTTTTTTTCAATGTTCAAATATGCTAATTCAACCTCAGTTGTTTCTTTTCACGTTTTCAACATAAATGTTTCGTGATGGTTTTTATTTTCCTTCCAGTACCATGTGGCGATTTTAACAATAATAGAAAAATTGCCTGGTATAGCGTGACTGGTTTTAAAGGAGATCTGTCGTCACGAGGATATTGTTTTAGGTCAATTAAATGCTAACGTCATTACTTAATACCTTCAATCATACACACTAAATGCTCCATTAACCCTTTAAGCCCCAACATCCACATACAAATTCTCCAAACTGATCTCTATACATTTCCTTAAAGAGGTAGTTGAGAGAATTTGATAAAAGATCAAAGTATTTTCTCTTAGGTGATCATTTAATTAATGCTCATAGCCTCATCTCATGATAATGTATGGATATCGTTAGGAGAAAATTGCTGTTGGTCACTATTGGGACTAAAAGGGTTAAAGTTACAGTATTGAAGACGATATCAAACGAATTCCCCATCAGACCACTAGGCATAAAAATTTTTTTGATGACCGTTTTGCAACCATTGCATCAAAACTTGAAAAAGTTGGCCCAAATTTTTCAATTTTGAATCCATGTTCATCCTTACCATCTGTTGCAAAAGAAGACAAGTAACAGTTTCAGTGCCTAAATATAATCTTAAATAACAAATCTGGTAGCCTGAATTTCAGACGATTGCATCGAGTCGTTTTTACTTCCTCAGTGACGACGTTGCTGAGAGGAGAAAACGACTCGAAGTAATCGTCTGAAGTTTAGGCTACAAATTTGGACCACATGTTCAGAATTCAATTGATGCCAAGACGCATTTTAGATCTTTGAAAATAATTCAGCACATAGCGTGACTTCTTTAATAGCCCCTTCAAGTTTACTAGTTCTAGCAGATGAAAAAGGTATCATTTTAACGCAATTGTCTCAGTTCGAGGCAGGCGTAGCAACCGTAGCAACAGGTCTCTGGGTCTAATACTAGGCACATTCAAGATGCAGATAGAGCATTTATCCTCTTTTGGTAAAGTAAACACATATAATAACTTCACTTCGTTACCTCGACGGCTTTATTTGACGGCTTTATTTTGGCACAAGTAGTGGTCGTAGGTTCAATTCTCTGGCCCAAACGTGGTCGCAGTATTTTATGGCCCAACAGTAGTCGCATTGAGGGGGTACCACTCTACGTGCGCTCAGATGGGTGTGATTTTCTAGTCATCCGGGTCTGGAGATGGGCACGTCCTCTGTGTCAGCCGAGACACCCCTGTATGTAAGGCGGATAACGGCCTTTTAGGGCCTGTTCTGCAGCAGACCTTCCTGCTGAATTTTTCTAGGTTTGGGTTTGATAATCGCAGCGAACGATATCTGAGTAATAGGCAAACTCGAGAACTTATGTAGCCATTGAAGCTCACTCCACTGAGCCGAGTTTCTCTATAGATTTGGGTCGACTAATCGCGGTGAGCGAAGATAAGTAGGCAAACTCGAGAACTTATGTAGCCAGTGAGGGCTACATAATTGGCCGGGAGGCCGTCATCCTGAGGCCAGGATAAACTGAGGACGGCAAACTTGCTCGCTATAGTTCGCAGACACTGTTTTAGAGAGACTTGACTCATTGGGTATCTTAGACCAACTTTCGTTGAAAAAAGAAACTTCCCCTGGGATACCCGCCACCATAAAGGAAAGGATAAACAATCCTCTCTGCGTCTTGCCAAAAACTCTTTAAGATTTAAAAAAGGCGGGCACAACACGGTAAAGCAATATCGTTTGGGCCGCTTCGGCCTATAAAATTTATTCGCCTTTTTTCCTGCTTTAATCTCGTTTCTAACGGACATGTTGGCATTACCATCCCTCACCGCCGCCTTGAGAAGATGATATTCCGTACATCTAGGGAAGTTATGTAGCTTGCCGAAAATCGTGTCGATGATAGTTTTCTTGTGTTTACATCCAAGTGGTTTCAAATGCGGAAGTATCAACAATAATCAGTATCCAGCGTATATCAAGGGCAATCCTTGTAAGCTGTTTTTGTTCCGCCAAACTAGCTGAAAATGCCCCCATACGCCTTTTATAGTTAAGGATTTTTCTAGTGGAGGATTGTACCTCATTGGATAAAGGTAAGCATAGGAATCTCTTGTTTCAGCAGAGTCACTACTTGGTGCTTTACTGCTAAACGGGAATCATGATAAAACCAAGTGACCTCATTTGGTCATCTATAACGCCTTACTATCAATTTCTAAAATGCTTTCAGGGTAAATTATTGGGCCCGAAAACTGCTTCAGAGACATTTAGCTGACGAACCCAGTTCATTGTTTTACGGGCATTATCTAAGAAGTGGAAGAAAGGAAATGTCTTATTACAATAAATCTTCTATAGCATTTAATGCGTTTTTCTCAGTATTCTTTGATTACGAGCCTTTTGTCAGCTTCAAATCTAAAGTATTTATTCAAAATTGTTTCGTGGTTTTCATGAGTGAGGTAGATTAATATAATAAGCAATATGTCTGAGTAAATGTTCTCACATTACAGATAAAAAAAAAACGAAACGAAACAAAACAAAAACATGACATTTTTTCAGTTTTTGGTAGTCATGTTTAAACAAAACTTAAGTGCAACTCCATTTACAACAGATTTTGCCGGTAATTATGCTCCAATAGCTTTGAGGTAACTCTTGTTGCTCTGCGGTTTAAGGTTGATACACCATTTTGCGACATGAACACAGACATGAAAAAATAGTATGGGCAACTTCTATTGATAATTAAATATATTTTCAGATGATAAAGAATATTGAAATATTCAAAGCTGCTGTGCATTGAACAATCTCCGAATAGAATGGATCCTGGCGAAAATACATCATAGCGGTCTTAAACTGACTTCATAAAAGAATACCGCATTGTAACACTGGCAGTTAACTATTTTTGTAGCTATAAATGTTCGCACTCACAATATTTTTAATTTTTCCGTTCTTCGTTTGTTTGTTCGTGACTTCAAGGTTATAGTTTTACCTGCGTTTGCAAAATTATCTCCATATATGGCTATTTTAAATGCGGTGAATCGAACATTGAGCTTTCAAAGATAGGCTAGCGCTATAAAGGAAATTAAATGGGTAGGCTACTATATCTCCATCCCTGGTATGACTGTCATATATTATAATTCCAGAGGTTATATTCGATCCAATCGAAAAGAAAGAGAAAGAAAGAGAAAAGCGAGATATAAAATAAAAGAAAAAGATCGGTGAATGGAGATAATAAGAAAACAATATTGTGTAAGTTTTTAATATCAGCCAAGATGTGAGAAAGAGAAAAATTGAAATGTTTTTTGTTTTTGCGGTAAACATATTACGGTTTGTCAATTTATATATGTGCTATTTTTATACCAACGAAAATAGCAAAGAACGGATGTACCTTATTTTCTATGCTTCATATCCCAGGGTAACAAAAGTCAATTCACGAAAACTTCTACTTAACAGTATTAAAAATACGTTAAAAATAATAATATTATGGTAAACCTAAAATGTAGAACAATTGTATCAAAAAAACAAAAAAAATCAGGCAATAGCTGATTTATAGACACACGTTTGGTAAGATTTCAGGTAAGGGTTGCTTTTGTCTAAAGTTGTAGGAAATACTTAAAGTTTTAGGGGTTTTATATTTATCCCTGGAGCAAACTAGACGGTTTGTTTAAGTAATGATCCGGGTAAGAAGGGAAGCAATTTTCTTTTCTTGTGGCGCAATACGCTTTCCTCACATAGTTCCGAATGCATAGACCTACAAAAAGGCAGTTTACGAAATGAAATGTATTGAAAGTCCATTTTTAGAGGGTGTTTCTTGTGTGTGTGTTAAAAGAATTCGACCAATCAAAATAGACCAAACAATAGCCAAGAAAAGTTTACAATTTTACATATGCCGCACATAGGATTTCTGTGTTACTTTGACTCAGACGAGATTTTGCAACAAGGAAGCTGGCTAGAAAAACAGGGGATTAATATAGTACATGCGACGATTTCGTAAAATTTGATGTTTAAACCAATCAGAAGCGTAGTAGAGACAATAGTAAAGTCAGCACCTTTCTGCTTTCCGACGTGCTCATTGCGTTTGGTTCTCTTCTTCTTATCTGCATGGACCATTACTTAATCCCTTGAAACTTAATAGACAATTTTTTATGCTTTTATATATCGGACTAGAAGCTAAAAACTGCTATTAAATAAAAGGACACCGTATACATAAAATTATATACTTTTTTCATGTAGTAAGAAAAAGGGCCCTGGACTTCAATCAACCTATCTTTTATTTCCGTTAAGGGATTTAGAAATATACATTGTTTTTTAAATTTTGCAGAAATACGTGATCTAAATTTGCCTCAGCAAGGTGTAGTGATAGATGTTGAAAATATTTTCCGATTTTAGGTTTTGTGGCTTAATGTATTGCCCGTTAGGAAATGAAGAACCGCAAAAACTCATCAATGGCCTTTGTTTGATTTATGAGCAATAAATTTCTTTAACATTTGGGTTAATTTGGGTGGAATTCATTTGGGAACTTGTAGTGGCCTGCCACGAGACTTTAGACACCTCACACAGTAAAATAGTTAAGGTTTAGCGCGTATTAGAATTTGGAATCAAAGCCTGTACGTTACTGAACTTGTGATTCGTACATTCTTATCATCCAGTGGAACAGTTGTGAATCAACCAGGCATACAAGGGAAAAAGAAATATCGTGGTAGTCGAGAACCGGAGAAGTCTACGCCTCTTAAAGGTAAACAGTTCTTGTTGCTTTGATAAAACAACTTTCACATATTAAGAACAAATGAGGTTTATTTCATTAGTTCGATTTGAGTTTACCCGTTGATTATATCACGAGTATTCTTCACCGTTCATCTTGTGTTTTGGTGACACAGTTAACCTTAATCAGTTCTGTCTTTACGGTGCTCTTCTCTATCCTGTTTTCTGTTGTTTTTTTTTTTTGTTTTTTTTTTTAAAATAATTTACATGATTAAGAAAAATTGAGTTTTTTTTCATTATTTTAATTTTATTTTTCCCTTTGATTTTACCACGAGAATTCTTCACCTTTCTTTTTTTTTTTTTGTTACTCAGTTTTCCTTTATCATTTTTTTTTTTTTGGTTCTTTTTTCTTTCCTTTTTTCTGTTTTTTTTTTTTTTTGTTTTTTTTTTTCTGTATGTTGTTTACCTCTCCTGGGAGATCCGTTTGTTTCCGGTTGGAGGCCTCTTGGTCACATATTTTCTCTTTTCTTTGCGCCTTTTTTCTTTCATTTTTTTTAATCATAACTGAATGATTATTCGTTGACACTATTCTTGATATTGTGATGGCCATCTAGCGAAGGAAAAAATAAATAAATAAAAAGGATACGCTTACTACTGTACAAAATGGGCTCTGACCAACAAAAGAAGAGTTTAATTCAATTTAAAGTGAAAGCAAATCGTGATTATCCTTGTTTTTCAAATACAGTCTAACCTCTCCTCACGGACACCTCTCTATTACGGACAGTTCGTTTGGTGCCAGAAATGCCAAAATTCTTACATTCCCTACCTCAGTCTATAATACAGACACCTCTGTAAAGCGGACACTTGGTTCAGTCCCTTTGGTGTCCGTATTAAAGAGGTTTGAATACTTGAAGCCTCGGCCTGGCTTTCTTGATTTTCATTTTACTGTGCAATACCCTCTATTTGTCCTCATTCAAAGACGCCAGTGTCAGTGTGGACAATTTTTGGAATGTTGTACAAGGGAGCTGGAAGGTGATGTTACACGGGACGATTCACAACGACGACTTTTAGCGCAACACATCGTTGCAATGTTGGAACAATGTTGTAACTATTCGAAACAATGTCGCAACAATGTTGCGCTAAAAATCGTCGTTGCGAATCGTCTTGCGTAACATCACTAACGACGTTTTTGAGCGACGCACGTCAACCGGAAGTAGCCTTTTTGCAATCTTGGGGCGTGATTTAGACCAAATTTTCAGCAAATCGTTTCTATGAGAGAAAAGGCACTCAAGAATACTAATCTGGTAGCTTCAAGGCATATTAAAAGAGAAATGCTTCACTTCTGGTTTACATGCGTCGATCAAAAACGCCTCCTCCCAAAGCGGACACTTAGAGTCCCATGTCGTGACTTTCTCTAAGATGTACACCGCAGGGACCACAGTCCTCTTAGAGAAGTGTCCGCCATATGTACACACCTCGGAGGCCACCATTGAGTGTCCGCCTTGATTAAGGGGCCGTCAAATAGAAAACTCAAGTCATATGACTGAAAAACGGCAGGGACCCATCAGTAAACGTTTCCAGGAGGTGTCTGTATTATAGAGAGATACAAAGACTTCTGACAAAAACACGTATGTCCACAAAAGCACACAATTTGGACCTACGGTACTTAATATTTGACTGAATAGATTGCGTTAAGGCTACAAGACACTTCATGATGTCTATCATGAAGAGTACGAATCTCATTAGCGTGCATTTCTTAATTAACTCCTGTTAGATGTTGAAGTAGTTCTCAATCCTAGTAAATCTGCCCTCTTAACAAATCTTTTATGAAACTGGCATTTACTAAGTTCGTTCAGTGCAGGCTTAGCCGCAAGCCGTGAGTTCCTTTGCCACAGCTTCGATCAGGATGACACAAGGACCACAAGGCGCGAAAATATTTTGGCGCCAATTTTGACAACTTGCGCCCGCTTCCTAATCACGCTGGGGTGAATTTTTTGCAGTTTAGCTGGTGTGAAGGCGAGTGAAGTATGTTAGCCAGAACAATGAAATACTAAAATCTTTGCCAAAGCCGTTAGGCTTCATTGAAAAATACCCTATCAGAGAAGCACCGGTTTTATGAGCATATTATAAATTTTTGACTATATCTGAAAACAAGCCTTGGCTTTGTTCAAAGCATAATCGGTAAAATACTGATCATGTCAGTTTTAAGTTATTTGTATTCACTAGAGAAAAATAGTTGATTATTCCTTCTTCGACAGACTAACTTTAAATCTTGTCTTGACCAAGCTTATATGTGGTTTCGAAGGACGCTCGTATCCAGTTACTCAAGTGTCATGCGAGCTATAGCGAATTCTTTTGCAGAAAAATCAATGAAACAGATTTCAGTAAGTCCGGTTGCTTGTCTCAGACGAGAAAGAGCTTTTAGTCATCAGTAAGGAGGGTTTGGCGCTTTTTCCTGATCACACAATTAAGGATAGGAACACGAAGAAACAAACTGATCAGGTGGAGTGGAGAGGACGGGCTTTCTGAAGAACTGTTTAAAGATCCAAAATTTGGTTCTGCGTGATACATGACTAAAAGCTTTTCTAACCATCTCGTTTAACGAATTGAAAGGAGAAATCATGGATCACAAAGGGCTGAAATAAACGTCCCAATAACGCTTCAAAGGAATTGCTGCGATCACAGTTCACACAAAAAGTTTAATAAGCGTGGAGGTATATTCTCTATGGGCGTCCACATACCAAACGGCAGATATATATAGAAAAATCTTCATTGAGAGATTACTGGACTGCATATAAAGCTTATCAGGGTTATCCCTCCAAAGAAAAATAACCTGCCAGTATTGTAGCTCTATATTTGGCTTGCTGATCGCGTATGACCCTTCGCCTCTATTTATATTGAATGAACCTGGCACGCTAGAAAATGAAAAACGATGACTGAATTCTTGGAATGTTAGGAGATTTTAAACCAATTTACCGAGAAAACTCCTAGTTGACTAGGAATTTCCTTACTGATAAACCTAACCACTCTGTATATCCGTTGAGTTAATTTCAAACAATTTACACCGGTTCTCGTTTAACATGCATCGGGAAATCCGGCAATATACTTTTGATTAGGAAGTAAGTCAGTGCCGTTTTCAACAGCAGAGGAGCATTCCGTAGGTTATAATTCCAAAGAAAAAAACAAAATTAATTAATGTTTAATGAGTGCCTCTATACCCGTGTAAAGTTTCTAGTCATCAGTGGTAAATGGACAATGATAGGAATTTATTCGAAAAATATCCTGAATGCTATGCAAGCAAGGGACAAGCTATGCGCAGAGTATCAATTCATTAATGTAAATTTCCGGTCATTGACTGCTAATGTTTGAAATGGATACCATCTAGATCGATAAATCTTGTAATAGTCGGACTGGAGTACTTTGAGTTGTTCCTCACGTTAGACTATTGTGTTTAATTGTTTCTGGTGATTTAGAACAAATGAAAGGAAGGTTTAGATTGGTCTGATGATGGCTTAGTGCAAAAAAACAAAAAAAAAAATCGAGTAAAACCTTTCTGCCTTTACCTTCGTCTTTGCCTTCGCATATAATCATACACAAAGCGCTCCGATCCTAGGGTAAGCGAAACAAATCTATTTTATCACATTGTGTTTAGCATATACTTCACCAAAAACCGGACCAACGCCCATAAAAAGTGCTCGTGTGATGAAATAGTTTTTTTCCTGTGACATAGGTGTATTGGGCGCAAAAAGACGCTGTATTGTATACGATCAGAAACAATAAATTGCCTTGAAAGAATTTGCAGAGCAATGAAAATGAGAGAAGTTAAAGAACTCAAAGGTCAATTTAAGGATTTTCTAAATTCCATTCCACGGAATGAATGCGAAATTGAAATCGGCAGTGTGAGATTAAAATCCCATTAATGTGTTTATTTAAGCTAAATTGAAGTATGCCGGAAGATTTTACAGCATTTGGAGAGCTGTTCATCCTTTTCCCCTCACACAAGTGAAAGTTTAAGATAAGCAAAGTTGGTAATCATAACATTACAAATAGAAAACGAACATCAGCAAAAAAAAAAAAAGCTTTTTGCGTAAGCACTGCCAATAGGGTTCAGTCATTGTAAGTTATTACGGCATAGAATTCCGTCTACTGACTCAAAAGTTACAATCGCAATGTCTCCATAATTGACCAGCATGGCAAGTTGAGAGGGCGTCCACAAGACAGACTGAACGACTCCTCAAGGGATCGTCTGGTCTAACCGCACAATGCTGGAACACATCTGCAAAAGATCAGATTAACCAATAAAAAGCTTTCGAGCGGTTTTAAGAGGCGGAAGCACACGATCTCATTCACACCATTAAATTTGCTGAGGCGATTGATGGGCGGTTCGCCAGAAACTACCAGCTGCTAAAAATCGATCCAATATAAACAGTTAAATGGATCTAAAGAATATATCTGATTTGAGATTCCATCTTGTTAAAACATGGAAACTCTTGTTCCGTTTTGCGCATTTTTAATGCAACTATGGAGAGTCTGAAAACAGCATTTAGGTTGCGTTCGACCCCATTAAATATATAACAATTGGTTCCCGAGTTTATTAGCTAATTAGTTAATAGCTCCTATTATACGATATCTGAATCTGTGTTCGGAAAGTTCCAAGGTGTCAACGGTTTGTGTTTCCCTAAACTTGCCAGATAAAGTCCTGAACCGTGATTATTTAAATGTAACAGTTTATTTAGATTGATATTCCTGCTCAGTGTTTCTTCTTTCACAAAATCTGTGACAAGACGTTTGTTGTACTTTAGTGTTAATTTTTAAGTACTCTACAAGGAAAAAACGGGAAATAATTATACGACGGAGAATTCTCATGGAAAAAAAAGGAAGCAACGAAATTTAATCCAAATAGGAAAACCCACTGATTTAGGGTATGCGTTTATACATGATTTAAGACAAAAGAAGTTTACGGTTACGCTTTAGGAATTGACATCGCCGCTAGATGATTTTGACCCTTCATTTCCACTTCACGAACATCACTAGGTGAAGAGCTTTCATGCAGCGTAGGTAAGAGTATTTATCTGTAACATCTGTGTTTATGTTAGATATTTTACATGCCAATCTTCACATCCAAAGTTAGGACCTATCTGCACCTGATAGCAAAAATTGGGCTTATTTTTATTTAAAGGCTTTAAAACGAAAGTTTAGTTTGAAATAACCAATTTCCGTTGATTTCTGTTTTTGGCGTGGCGATGGACAATCAATTTCTTTATAGGACAACAGCGGTCGTTTCAGAGGAAAGAACGTTCTGCATTAAAATCAGTGTTTAAAGTACTGAGTTGGGGCTTCAGTATATTCACGTACGCCGTACTTTGAGTTCTAAGGCTCATTTGCGAATAGTCGAGTTGGAATCAAGGAAATCTTCTTTAGAAAAGTCTGAAGGGGTTTCAGTCCAAGTTACATTGACGATCGTTCGCCGAAACTGACACCCCTGGACCCCATTTCGCAGTCCAGTCAAAATCCTGAGTACACTCCTTATAAAGTAACCCTGTTGTATGGGTGGAACATCACTGTTGAGGTTATATTTGCATGTGCGCCTCCCTCCCCCTGCTCCACCCCTCCTCCAGGCTCCCCTCCACGATAGCCCATTTCTTCCCAATTGAAGCTGCTTAGCTTTATCCCAAGAATTGATAGGGTCTTTACAAGCCTGCGAACATGCGGTGATATAGGTGGTCTTTTTATCTCAGAATTATGAGAGCCTGGTTTTATCTTGGTTTTTACAGTTTTGTGGTAGAATGTGTTAAATGTTAGCATTCCATGTACATGTAGTGAACGACCTTTAGCTTAAGCTGGAAATAACGTGGAATAGTGAAAACAAATCGTGGATCATACTTTTAAATCTTCCTTCCTTCATTGAGAAAATTAAAGTTTAAAAATCACAATCCAAGAAACATCACGAATTTCATTTTGAAAGATATGGAACAGCCGGAGAACGTCTCTCAGTCTAGGTTTTCATTTATCAGTCTGAAGTTAACCTTACAGGAATCGGTCCACAGACTCATAAGTGAGAAATGCATTACTGGATTGTATAATCAATGCGGGTGAACGGGTTAATCTATTGCTAAGATATCAAAGCTGCCAATAAACTCATACCAGCATAGCGATAGAAGCTTTTGATACAAAACGAGGCTGGGTATCCCACAGTAAATGAGGCAGCTGAATCATAAGATAAACTGAAGAAAAAGCGATAACGTTGGCTTTTTAACAAAATTCAAAAGAGCCGCACCAATTTTATTCTCACAGATAAGACGCGCATGCGCGTTCATTCTTTGTCAGTGGGTTGCTCTCTAATCCTTACTCTCATTATCTAAAGATGATTAAAGAATTGTATGCTTTACCAGTTTGATGCTATTAAAAATTTAAGTCTGTTGGAATGAGATTAGTAGCATATGGCCATTGAAAACTTGTAGTAAGATGACAATTGATACTCATAGTATTTAGTTGAAAAACTCACATGACTAGTATGATGGCGGGATCATGCACTTTCCTACTACATTGCTCCAAATAAGCATGCTGGTTCTATTGACTTTTAAACTGGGAAATTAGAAGGCTATAATTTTACCCCTAAAAGCGCTTTATTGAAAGCTGGTAAACCACGGTTATTCCACTTGAGAGCTCTATTTCTCTCCCATTGTCGATAAGCAGTGGTAATATATGTTTACATTACGAGGGGCCATGGTCAATTTGTCCGAAGATAAATACCCTTAATGCAGCTATATGTCCTATAAGACATATGTTATTACCCCTATAAACAGTGTAATCTGGGAATTAGGTGCACGCTTCACACAACAGACAATTTTCGGACAACTCATTCAAGGTATTTTGCTTGTCACAGAGTATAAGTTTTTAATAAGCTGGATTAGAAATGAAGGCATGTAACTTGCAGGTGGTTTTTATTAAAGCACGATAGGATTTTACTTTTATTTTGACCCGACCCCAGAGGCCCGCTCTTAAAATATCTGGGATAAAGTTTAAAAAATCTTCCTGATCAGGCTTCTTCCTGCGCTCCTTTTCACGCATTTTTGGTCGCAAAAGAGACATAATGGCATCCACGACACAACGTATCGCCTGTCGGTGTGAAAATGTGATGAATTGATTTTATCTGTATAGTTATGGATCGTCATCATTTTATATCGATTAAGTTACATACCGTTATTGAATGGTAGAAAAAAATCCCCTGATGCTTTTCCTGGCAATGCAATAAATTAATTATAAGTCCTTTTCTAACACCAAGTATTAAACACGACGAAGAGTGTTTCTCTATTATCCAAACACCAAGAAATAGGATATAAAACGAAGTAACAGTCGAGGTTTTTGAAACAATTTTGAAGAGAATGCGTATCTTTTGATAAACTACTATTTAGAGAATCTGTGTTATGTCTTCTGAAATGATTTTTGGAGAAGTCAGATGCAAATGAAAAAGAAATGTCGTAAAAATGCTTGATCGAATTTCGAAACGACCTAACGGAAGCAATTTTTTTGCATAATTTCTCATTATAAAACATAAAAAAGCTCGAGGACCGTGGGTTTTGCTGACTGATGCTTTCAAGGAACCTGCGCTTGAGTCCCACTTTCGAAGACCCATTGGTAGCCAGGTTGGGATTAAATATAAAAACTGGAAAAAATCGGTGCGTGAAAGTTTGAAACCCTATGTCGTGCCGATCTTTAGAACTCCATGCTTGCAAACGGAAATTGGATAAGTGCTAAGTACTTGCAACACAAGCACTAACGTCTTGATGGCAAATCTTAAACCTTAAGCTTACAGGGCTGTTAGCAAGGTGTTTTCTTCTTAAGTTTGGTATTGAAAACTGCTTTAACAGAGTGTGTGGCTAAATCCTTTGGTGTGACCATTCAACTGACGAAAAAGCCGGTTTGCATAGTACAATAAAACTGTTTCTAATAGTATAAGTTCTGAGGATTTCAGAAAGAGAATTTTGTCATTTTTCGGATTTTTTGCTTTGACGCCGGAGAAGAGAAATAAAACTGAAATCGAAAAAGCGTTAATAAAGAAATATCGTAAGGCTTAATGAGCTAAAGTCAGGCAGCTTGCATGAGAATACGACCCTAAACCTCACGGCCAGAACCATATTGCATCAAAGTTACAATTTCATCCATTAATCAGGAAATCGTTCTAATGGATTAAAATTGTTGTGTGGAGTTCCATTATAGATACAAATTGGGGGTAGCTCAAGTTTGATTCATGCACGAAAACTCATTCTTAAGTTGAAAAATAAGTTACTACTGCGATTTTCAAATCTTGTCCGCGCCTTTGAAAAAAAAATTGTGAAAGTGCTGTTTCGTGCTACCTTAACAAAGTAACCTCCTATATTGAAAATACATCCTCAAAATGATTCGTCGTGGTTTTAAGTAAAAAAATCTCAGCGCTAAATCGTTGTGACATAAGCTCCTAAGGGGACATTAAAAAAAGGTGAGAGAGAATTTGAACTAAGTTCATGAGTTATTAGTACTAAGTAGTTTTGAGTTCCTCACCATTTATTGGAGCCATGTTGGCTGGCTGATCTTGACTTAAGAAGGTAAAGTATAATTGACAATTCGTCTTCTACTCACTTAATAATCATTTCGGTGATTAAGGGGCTAGCTGATCAAAGCCATAAGAGCCAACTTTCTTTTGTTTCAAAGTATCGTTATACAAAATACTTATTTTATTTTTCATACACTTGAAAGTTAGAACCATACATCGTTCGGAGACAAGGTTAACTCACTAAATGCCACTAAAAGACAAAATACAGATACTTCCGTGCTATGGTTTATACCTTTTGAAACAACTTTATTCGTTAAGTGAAAAGCTATCTGCAAATTAATTCCTCGCTTATCTACTTTTTTGGCAGATGTGTGGTTAGATGACCCTATAAAGAGTAGAGGCCCCTCAACAGGGGATTTGTTAACCGATATCTAGTGATTAATAGCCTACATAAACGTTTATTAAATCGCAGACGCTTCTTTTATGTATAACTTACGCCGTAGGTTGAGTCATACTGACCCTTATAACTGGCAACTGAGCGAGAATCGATCTGTGCACTTCATTTTACACTTTCGTCCTCTAATTTGCAAGGTTTGTACGAGTTTCTACAATCTTAGTTAGGTAGCTTCTGTTCTAACATTGCCAGTTCCGAGCCTGAGTAGCCACGTTAAAGTGCAAGAAAAAAATGAATTTTCTGGTTTAGGTGTAGCCAAGAAAAAACATTATCGTAATGAAATGTTCACTATAACCTTATTTTACCACACCTAAATAGCAGTGAGAATGCCTCAGGATTTTGTTCAAGTTCTTGTGATCCTTAGAAACATAGAATTCCGCAAACGTACAGTTTGCTAAGAAGCTATATGAACCACTTGCAAGGGTATTTCATCCATTATCTTGATAACTTGAAGTCGCTATTCAATCCACTTATCGCTGTTTTGAAACAGATAAAACACCCCCCTCTCGTGTTTGATGTACAAAATTAAAGACACGGAACCGCCTTCTACATAATAATATTATTAAACTGTTTAACAGGAAACCACTGTATATTTAGTAGCTTTAAGTAGACTGGTTTCATTGTAGGTTGCGCAGTAGGCTCTTAAAAACACTCAAGATTTTATAGGAACACCTGAACTTTTACACCTCAAACGGAGTACTCTTCTTCACAGTTTTCGGCTCTAAAAGCGAGAAGTTACATTGTGGATTAACTAACAAAGTTATAAAGTTACCTCAGTTGGCTTAACATTCTCACTTTTGCAGTCAATCATCATTAGTAGTGACATTAATTTTATAAAATCTCCTGCAATTGAATTTGGATCAATTGAGGTTTCCGTTTAACTGACCACCTACTCCCTCGCCAAAGTCACCATTTTGCCTTAAAGTAGCTGTGTCACGAAATTCAGCCAAATTAGGTATTAGAAAATGCCCTTTAAATCCAAGAGAAACATAAAAATAACCTCTTCAAACATTAAAGGAAGGATAAAATAACACAACAGAAACAACAGATGCCACGGATGGGCAAAACTGAAGAAGATTAAAAGGGATTAAAATTAGGGTTTTTGAAAACCTGTTCAGCCTATTACAGTTTTTCAAAGTTTATCTCTACTGTTTGCAACTTCAAAAATAATGCTCAGGAGACATATTTGTTTGTCTCGAATCTCTGACTTAGTCATTTACATATAATTTCTTTGCTTACTTTAAGTTCCATAGCGATTGAGGGCGAGTAATTGGCAAAATTAAACAAAATGATCTGCACTGCCGTGACACAGCCCCTTTAACTGAGATCTAAGTGTTAATGTTGACATAAGGGATGGGTAGGTGCATGGGCAGTTACCCAGAAACCTCACCGATATAATGTTTTGTATTTCAATGTATTTTATATATCAGTTTCTTCACTTATTTCATAATACAATATTTTATATTATAGATTTAAAGATATTATTCTTAAGATTTAAATAGCGCATTACAAGAATAAATGGAGAAAGGCAAGATATAGTGAAACTAATTACATGTCCTTTGATTAAATTACAGTGTTTTTTTAGAATAAAAGAGAAAAAAGAGAGGTATATTAAGTATGAAATACATAAGAGAGAGGAAAAAGGAAAGTACACAAAAACTTATAAAACATACGAGGGTCGGTGTGGCGATGATTAATACTGAGCAAGAAAATAATAATATAGTGCTCTTTTAAACAATTTTTTAGTTGTCTTTTCACGTATCGATAAAGGAATATCATTCTAATAATTACATCCTATCACTGTTGGACAGAATTTTCTTCTATTTATTCTAAAGCACTGGGATTTAGGAGCTGCAAGGATGCACTTCTTGGGTCATAATTATGTTGCTCATGCAGGCACCAAAGCCAGAGTGAAATTAGACGGTTTTTAATCTACAATGGGATCATAAAACAGTAATGGCAGGTATTTAGCTTAACAAAGTCAGAAAGCTTAATTAGGCCAAGGTTTACTGACATAATGAGGAGTTATATTATCACGAGGTGGTACCAGTTATTAATTACTCTAACAACTTTGTTTAATAGCTTTACCAATTGTAATTATGCAGCCTCGTAATTATTACCCACAAAATGTAACCGTAGTTTAAACAGGGGAAAACAAGTGCATGATAGATGCTTATCAAAGATTGGGTTGTTACATGTCGTTTTAGGTCTGCGATGATATTTTCACTTTTGCTAATTTTAATGCTGATATGATCAAGATGGTCCGGCCAAGACAAAAAGCCATCAATAACTAATCCTAGGTATTTAATGCTTCAAGATTGCTCAAGATACTGGTCTGCAAAGCCAGTTATAAATGGCTGGCAATTCAGAATTTATTCGTTGTAGCAGTAAATCTAAATCGTTACCAGTCACAGTCAGCGAAGTATCATCGGCAAATAGTCTTATGGAAGAGTAGTTAGTTGCACTAACAATATCATTTGTACATGTACATACTAGGAAGGGAACCGGACCCAAGCTCGAACCTTGGGGTACCCCTGAATTTACTTTAAGGAAATCAATCAGATTCAACGCCATTAACGAACACTTTTTGTTAAGTAAGGCGTAAACCACTGAATTTCAATGACACCGGCGTATGCCATATACGTCAAGTTTTGATAATAGAATAGAGTGGTTGACAGTAGGGAGCTTAAGCAACAGCGTTTTTGAGCGACGGACGTCAACCG
Source organism: Porites evermanni (assembly GCA_942486025.1). Classification (NCBI taxonomy): domain Eukaryota; kingdom Metazoa; phylum Cnidaria; class Anthozoa; order Scleractinia; family Poritidae; genus Porites; species Porites evermanni. The sequence goes on from CALNXI010004332.1 coordinate 16,788, forward strand.
GAAGTGGACTTTTTGTATCACTAGGCAGTGCTTTGTTTGAAACACTCGGGTAAATCGTCTTTTTAAGAGAAAAGAAACTTAGCAATACAGATTTGTTAGCGTCAAGGCATATAAAAAGGAAGAAAGGCTCACTTCCGGTTGACGTGCGTCGCTCAAAAACGTCTTTGCTTAAGCTCCCTAATATCAAATGCTTTACTTAGGTCTAGAAGAATGGAAATGACATAACTTTCTTCACTAAGGGTTTTCGTTATCTCATCTACAAGGTCTACCAAGCAGTCAACCGTGGTCATGCCAGATCTTAAGCCATATTAATTAGGTACAAAGGTGGGATAAAATGCTAATTGGTTAAGAATGCATCTCTCAAAACTGATTCTTGAATTTTAAACAAAATGTCTTTGACGGAACGTTTGCCTAGTTGGTAACATACATATTTCAGGATTTTGAACGTTGACTTCGGTTACTCTCGAAGTTATAAATAATTTAGATGGGATACTGGGCAAGCAACATTTTGGCTGGCGCATCGTGACCTCTTGGTTTCTTGAGAAGATAGCTAAGGTGTTTGATTACCTATAGAAGTTCATTCGGCTTCATTTATACTTAATATTTATTCAGTGTGGTAACTCACAGCATTTCGTGTAAAATTATGGGCAGAAGCTTATTTTCTCACGCCCTAATGATTGATCGGTAATTTTTAGTCTGAAACAGCATCTGAAAAAGCCAGACGGGGGTTGAAAATATGCTTTGAACAATGCGACCAAAAGTGGCCAATAACCACATTGAATCCAATGAGTGAAAACCTTGTAATTCTGCGTCTACGGGCGCCTATAAGTCAGTGTTGTGTGCTGTTCCTCTTGAATGGATGCCAGGCGAATAAGAGATGCCAAAAAATTCCCAGTATAAGTTTGATTCCTGTCTGTCCAGATAAAGGGGTTGTCGCGTGTCATGTTTGATGGTCGTTTCATCCACCTTTATTCTAATTACAGTCAAAGGAATCATTTCGGGGTCTTTCTTGTCATGCACTTCGATCGCGACTATAAGCCAGAATCCAGTTCGGGCCCTTCAGTGAGTAGCGAATGTTTCATTCATCAAAACGGCTGGGGTAAGTAAGAAAAAACCACCAGACGAAAAACTCTGGGCGGTATCCTGGATTAAAACTGTAAGTCCACTTGTCCTACGACACACGTTTAACAAATGAAATGGTCACGTATTGACCCTGTTTTTTTGTGAAGGAAAATCCGGGTCGGAAGCCATGAAAAAACACGCGACTGTACCAGGGGAATGGACCACACAGCAATTTTCAATGCAAGATGCGGAGCTATGCGGAACGATCGTGTCTACGTCTAGACAAGAAATTGCGACCAATAACAGAAAGCAACAAGCGTAAGAGCCTACACAACAGGCCCTGCAAACAGATAGTCGTGATCTGGTTAGGAAATCTTTCCTTTACCTCTATTTGAGAAGGAACGTTACAATTGCTGTATAATGACGCATGTTTTATTAGCTATTGAAAGGAAAATATGCCTTTTTTTTACAAACGTGAGAGAGGTCTTAATTCAATCTTGCACCAGGAATTGCGGTTGTTATTATAAGACCTTGTAGTCTCCTTGTGACGGATAACAAAGGTGTATATTGAAGGAAGCAGGGCACGACTCTTTTCGTCTAAGCTTATGTCCGTAGCTACAAATTTCGACTTCCTAGTCTGAAATTCGTCTAAAATAAGAAAACCTTGGACATAGTGACATTTAATGATAAAAAAACTACTGATTGGTTTGAAGAGTTGCACGAAAACTAAGATTTCTTTCCACTGAGGACTCGATCAAAAACACGAACTTGAATTGGGTTACCGCATTCCAATTCGTGAAGCTGGGGAAGTCGGTCGGGCAAAACAAAAAAGGAAAGAAAGAAAGAAAGTTAACCAAGCTAAGATAAAAACAGGAAAAGTTTGCATGCTATTAAAGTAAAAGGGTCTGCTTTTAGGAGGTTACACGTGCACTTTCGCTTGCCAGGATCATGATTTACTAATGCAAAGCTAAAGGATTGTCCTCCAAATTTTTCTTGTGGGTTAGTTGTGCGACTAAGAAAATCACAAAGAGTTGTTATTTTGCCAAGGTTAGAAAGTAAAACTATGATTTTTTTTCCAAACATATGGGTCGTCGGCTCGGGCGATGCGGAACGCGAAAACATTTACCTAGTCTAATAAGTGAAAGCGGTGGCCATATTGTGACTCATAGCTTACGAAAATACTTTTAAATTGATCAGCAAACTCTCTCATGGTAGTAGGAATAGCTGGACTGCGGTTAGCAGTTCATTTTTGCATTCAAAACTGGGTCCCTTAAAAATAAATTTAAAAAAGCACACATTTTAAAAGAATGTTAACTTCTGACATGCGTAATAGACGTGTCGAACACGAGTGAGTGTTTGAAATGATGTTAAAAAGATTGCCTTACTTATGAACTAAACCAAAGGTGCCTAAATATCAAAATCTTAATTAACAAGAAAGATCGTTATTACTTTAATGTAATAAAATGCAACAAGAGGGCATAACTAAACCACTGCCACAGTAGCGATAATCTTCTTGAACTGTTAATAAGTTTACCAATTGTGGAAATGTATTTCCTCCTTTCTCAGCTGGATTACTGGAATAACGAATAATAATTCTATCATTATGGCCTAAGCTACAAAGACTTCTCCGGCTTCTCCCGTCAACCAAGAAGTAGGTGAACTCAAATCAACTATTCAGGGTTACCCAACGACGGTTTCCTCTTACTTAATACATTGAAAACAGTTTTAAGGCTATTCAGAAACGTAGATTTCTACAAAATGAATTCTAACTTGCGCTATAAAATTTGTACTCTGTTCGGTCCTTCCCAGGGCAACCTGAGTCTTTTCGAAAGAATTATTTTCCCGAAAATTTTGGATGCAATTTAAAGCTTTACGAAGGAGAATTTTTTCCCATAAAAGATGGAAAAGAGAGTACAATCAGCCATGAAATTCGGCGGGTTATAACATTTAGAATCGTAAGGGGTTTATCAGACCTCAGTTTCACAAAATTTAAGAAACTGTAAAATTATATTCTGAGAATGCTGTGCTCAACACATGTTGGTACTATTATATGAAAGTGTTGCCGGGCTATGGTGGTCTCAAATGAATGACCCCTATGAATGGTCGTCACACTACAGAATTTCACCCACACGGTCTAAAAGTTACAGCCACAACTCTTGTCTCGTCTAAAGACAGCACGCAATTTACCCATTTAAAAACCTAAAATCTCAAGTACAGTTTTTCAAATCCTAGCAAGTAGAACATATCGCTAAAATTTACTGATAGTTAGAAGCCTTTCCTTGAATTTTAAAATTTATCGGTTTAGGAAGTCTGACTTCGTCAATTTGCGTGCTTAAAGCGGTAGGTGTACATTCACTGTTCACTAGGCCGGACACAAGATTCAAGATTTATTCATCCGGATTTGAAGACTCAATGCGATCAGTTTTACTAAAGCTGTAATGAATACCATTTTCACGACATTGTTCCCGTTCGCGCCTCGGACAAGGCAAAGCCCCACCACAAATGTCTCCTTTTTCGCGATTGGTGCGTTGGCCGAAAGAAATCCACCACAAAGGATGGTCTTTGGCGGTATTTTTTTTAACGAAAAGGACATTGGATCTTTGTTTAGTTTTCCTTCTGATGGTAAAGCGAAAACACGTTCGGGATTTTCCAAGTTCGATTTGTCTTTCGAAGTTGTGTTTCTTCTCCTGTTTTATCATCCTTTTTGGATAATCAAGCGTCTGCATGTGATGCTTAAAGAAGTGCGAGTTTTTTCAATTTAGCGTGATCTTGATCATTTGATTCAACGCAACTGGTCAATCAAGAATCTCAAAAGGTGGGTCTGAAAAACTAACGCCCATTGTCGCCTAGTTTCGCGTTGCGTGCATTTCCAAACGGTATGAAACGCTAGTTTATTAGGTTAGTCTCAAAGAAATTGTCTTAGTACTAAAATGCCGTAAAGAAATCAGCTTAAGCTCAATGCGGCTTAAGAACAGAGAACCTGCCTAGGACACTGTCAACTGTAAATTAGCCCTTAGAGGTAAAATTATCTTTGTTTTGTCCTTAACATTTTACAAGTGTACCATTTGCTTGGCGCAGCTTATCGTTTAGAATATTTAATTACATAAACAAGAAAATTTAGGAAGTGCATGACAACTTTAAACATAAAACTACTATTAATCAATATATCTAGCAATACCTTATCTTACAGACAGATTTGACTTATTTATATCGCTGTTTGAGATAACAGTACATGTTTTCAGTGTACGACATTCTAAAACTTGTTTTAATGAGCTGGCGGTATATAAAGTGGAAATGCGGGGAAATAACTTACCCACGCCCAAACGGATCCGCGAATTATAAAGAGCATTTCCGAATGTCGAAAGAAAACACCGAAACAAAATGTATTTCCTAGGACAAATATGTCATAGCATAAAAAAAAATACCGCATATTTTACCTTTCTCGAGATTTCGGACGCCGTTGTGACCCTAAATTTGCCCTTTGTGATATTGAACCGAATTAAGAATTAGGTGATTTTCGATTTTGTTATCCAAACTATATAGGATGAACTACATCAACCGCAAAATAGTTTTAAGGTTGTTTGGAATTTTTGGAGTTAACTTATTAAAGCAAATTATCCGCAAATGGTGAAGGTGTCATATCGGTTTACCTTGTGCTCGCTTTAATTTGTGGTGCTGTGTGTTTGTTCTTATTTTACGTCACGTGCTTGGTGTTAGAAGACAGTGCCCGGAGCATCCTATGTATCATAGCTATATAGCTTGACAGACGACAGCCAACTTTATTTCACCTAGACGATTCAAGTCAACAAAGCGTGCTGATGCTGAAATACATTAAAAAATCAGCTTGTTGCCGGCGTTGAGACACAACTCAAAGGTGCGAGTACAGCAAAGAATTTTAAACCAACTGGAATCTTGATTGCAACTGCTCGGCTTTAGCTGATAAGAAAACTCGTCAAAGGTACAATAACTACTGATAGACTATATCTTAGATTCAGCTTTGAGATTCGAAAACGGAAAACAAATGCACCACTGAAGAGTAGAACTAGTAAGTTTTAGCCAAGTCCTAACATGCTTAGCTAAAGAGATGTACATGTCTTTGCAAAAAAAGTAGGATCTAGGGTATGTTTTTTTAATATGTTATGGTTACAGCATTTTAGACTGATGGTGGTACATTTAGGGACTGGAAGTTCTGTTCTTTTTTCGTCCGAAAACCGAGAACATGGTCTTTAAATTTTGTTTGAGTTCAGTTTGAAGAATTTCAAACATAGATTGGGTGATGCTTGTGGTATTTGACACGGAAACATATACCAATCATTCGTCGAGGGTGATGACAGATTATAGTATTTCACGACAACTATCGTTTGAAAAAAATACGCTTGATTCTATCAGCGCTTTTATTGACTACGATCTAAATTCTCACACCTACATCATAAGAAAAGGAAGTTCCGAAGAATCAGTACCGAAGGATCGGAAGGCGAAAAAAAAGAATGTTTTGCTCACGTGTTATAGAAGGGAAATGTGTTCTAGAGTAAAAGAAAGTAAGAAGATGTCTTATTTTTCATGGTGTTTATGGGATAAACAGGAGGAGCTTATTCTGTTTTGTGGCCTAGTGTAAGTAGTACAACCACAAACACCGGCTTTCATTTCAAAACAAATTTTTAATTTAACTCAAGTCATCCGACAAAGCGGAATAGAAAAAGACTGGTTTTTCTTGGCGTTTATTTTTTTAGAACTTCAGCAAGATCGTTGTCACGTTGCTCTTAACAAAAGGAACTCAAAAAGTAAACATTTAAAATCAGACCGCCCTCCTCGTTCTCTCATCTAAATTATGCTGATAGGATAGTAGTCGTTTTCGTAGTAAACGCACCGATTTTTGCGGCTAATTAGTCCAACTAAAAACAACAAAATTCTTCAACTAAAGCGGCAAGGTTTAATTAGATTTTCATCTTGGGTGTAGAATTGACAATTTTCTTTAATCGGCGTTTTTTTGTCACTCTAAAAGCCACAAAACCTGCGGAGATTTTACAAAGAAATTTTTGTAGCTTTACCGCTCTTAAAACAAGCCGCTCGTTAAAGCCAAATTCCGAAAATTGTTCGTTCTGGGTAAAGAAGAAAATCGCAATCTTCTTAGCCTAGTTCATAAGTAGCTTTAACCCTTTTAAAACTGCTAAACGAACAACGAGCTTTTAGCTGTAAAATGATAAGAGGGATTCGCCGACTGCTTTTCCGGGCGTCTGACATCCTTTTAAAATTTCGCGCGAAATTTCAAACTCAACTAACAATCGCGTTATTGTTTTCTTTTCATGCAAGGAGATAAAGACTATTGCGCGCCATGCCGGAATGTTTTGGGTTTTTCTTGCTGGTTAAAATAAAACAGACGGATATTTCTGAAAAGGGGATCTCCAATAAGATGCCTTCAGAATTTTGAAAACTTGACATGATCTCGGTTAAAACAATTTCCGGTTCTATGGTTGACGAAAGGAATGAATTCACCGGGCGAAATATTTAGTATAAAAACTTTCAAAACCTAAAACCCTGGTGTCTGTTTTGAAAGTTTTCATGGGAAAATGGAGAAAACAAGGAGAGCTAACGGAAAGTTGTGGCGATCTAATTTTTAAGAAAAAACTGCGCGATGCCATGTAAGATGTTAAGTCAGGTTTTCATATGCGATACTTATTTTGTGTAAACGTCTTCTAAATAGGTTTCATATGAGGCTAATTTAGTTGGGTCAAGATATTTTTAAATTGCTAAAATGAGAGATTGGTAGAGTTTGAATTACCTTAAATAGCAATCTTTTCTACTTTAAAACATAAGATGGATTTTTAGACGGCAGCTATAGTTGAGAAATGCCATGACCGATTTTGCTTTTTCAGTTAAGGCTGAAGGAGTTGTGGATTTTACGGTGTCAGTTTAAAGTTAAGGCATAAAAAATCGAGTTATGTATATGCTTCTTTGTAGGTAACCGCTCTGTTAATTATTTCTCTGGAATGCAAGTGAGAATGCCGGTCGGGGGTACTTGTTTTTTGTCATGACGGTGGGAAGAGCTCGTTTAATTCGGTGCGCCGAGTTCCCTTTCAGGAGAAATAAAGAAAAAAACGCTTATTGCTTAGATCAGAGCGCTTATCAAGGGGGCGGGGGGGATGGTGAAGGTGGGTGGAGAGTGGGGGTGGGTATGGGCTAACAACTTCGACTTAGTTCTAAAAGTGCATCCGCATTTCAAGACCTTTTTGATAACAGAACGCAACCTTGTCTTCTCTCCCAACCCAAGTATCTAAAAGGGACCAAACTGTTGTTTCCTAAGGGAAATAACTACATCCCACATTGCCTATATTAGCGGGTATAACAAATAAATTAATAAGATAAGTAATGCTACACATTTGCGGAGTGATTCTTCACCTACCATTGCGAATCGAATTGAAATTTGAAAAGGTGATTTTTGAGGAGAGGGGGAAATTAAACCGGGAGTACCTGGAGAAAAATCTCTCTGAGTAAGAGAGGACTAACAAGACACTCAATAGGCTCTGTACAGACGTCCCCCCTCTTCAGAAAAAATCTGGAGAAGAGACTCCTCTCCTGATTTTTCCTGAAGGAGGGAGGGGGAAGTCTGTACACAGGCTACACACTCAACCCACATAAGGCATCCCTTCAGGGATTCCCGTGCTACCTTGGTGGGGACCGATGGTACTCTCGCCACTACATCACCCCTGCAGTACTTTATTAAGAGTGCGCAACGATACATAAGCATTATGCCCTCCCCCACCCTCTCCCCTATGTGCAGTGTTACTTTTGATGCCGGCTTGGTTGGGGATCAATTTAAGTTTCTGGGAAACTGCCCACCTACCCCTCCCCTAAGCCATCATTTTGCCCTAAGTGAGAAGTAAGTGTTAATGTTAGCTTAGGGGAGGGGTAGGTGGGAAGTTTCCCAGAAACCTGAATTGGTCCCTTGGTTCCATGGCTATTCTCGTCTCTATGATCCGGGCCTGGAATTAGGGTATTACCAGGATTCGGGATCTGACCACAATCAGGAGCCCATTTGATAGGCTCCTGCCACAATACAGTGCAGGATTAGGGAAACGTTGCCACCCGGGAAGCGGGATTCGCCAAAGTTTTGGCGCGGATGCGGGATGGATTGAGAAAGAAAACGACATTCGGGATATCGATGAGATAAGCTCCGGCCGGATGCCGAACTCTAGAGTGCAAAAGAAGCGGGAATACGGAATCAAGAGCCCCCACCTCCCCC
>CALNXI010004333.1:26269-28218 GCA_942486025.1 Porites evermanni
TTTCATATTCAATGGGCCTTCTTGAGTTGGGGAAGTCAGAGGAGAGGAAACTACTGCTGTGGAAGTAAACACCATTGCTAAATTAACACTAATTATGATAACACTGTTTATTTATCCAAATGAGCTGGCATAACTAATGTATACAGTGTGTTACATAACATTTCAAGTAATTTAAGTGGTTTCCATGGAAAAAAGACCCCTTAACTTATATCATTTTTTGTAAACCCAAGAAAGACTCAAAAACGCCAATTTCTTTGTTTACAGGCAAAATTTTGTTTAATTTTGATCAAAGTTTTGCTAATTATTGTCACTTATTTACTGATGACATCAGCAGGGTAGCCATGGCAACTTGATTGACACTTCAAATGATAGGTCTGTCAAAGTTCTATATCATGGCCAAGTTTTAAGTTGATACCTTGCTTAGTTATGAAATTCTGGCTGAAAATGTGACTGGAAAGGTCATTTCTAGTGCTACTCAATATTCACACAATATTCAAAGTGAAGTGCGGCCCCATGTAGAAAGATCAAGGGGTTGGAACAGTAGTAAATAATATATTGTATCTCAGTTTAGGTTATCACATGGTCTTCAAGGTTGTAAGATTAAAAAAGGAGAGAGTAAAATATTAATTGTTGTCTCCCCCGCAGCTGTTTTTTGTATGTAGCAATGTGTGATGAGACAAAAAGGAGACTATGACGTATAAAATACATAGTTGAGTCATGTTGTATTTTTTAAGCTTGTTTTTTCTTACACTTTGTATGCGTGACTATAATTCAGAACCTGCTTAATCTTAGAATATTAGTTTCAAATAAAAACAAACACAGAGCATAATGCAAGCAATGAATTCCCCAAGATTTCAATCAATAACAACAAGCCTTAATGTATCTCACTAATATATTATCTGCATGTTTTTAAAATAAACATTGTATAATGAAAAGTTGTATATAAAATGCATACTCAACTGGATACTGCATACTGCTGGGGCAAATTATGACCTCAATTGTAATTCAGTTTGTTCGCCTTGTTGCTTCGTTCATCTCCTTAGAAAAAGTAGTGAACTACAACAGGAAAGTTATCTGCTAAAAACGATTCTGTTGAGTTAAATGTTTAGGGCGCTTTAAAGCTGTCTGTCTCCTCGTGACAAGATTTCATTGATTGAAAAAATTACTATTTCTATTGCATACATTCTGATTGTACTGTTTGCTTTATTACCGAAGATTTCCTCTCTTGTGTATAAAGAGGGATGCTCCCTGTCAGCTTCAAATAAACTGCCATTTTCATTTCCTTAACTTTCCAACTGCTTCTTCTCTTTTGCATATTAGAAAGATACTGGTACATTGGCCCTTCCTTGAAATATCTGGCCCCAAAAAATGGGTTGTAGGGGCCACTTTGGCCCTAAAGTAGAAATTTCTGGCTGGAACACTGCTAAAACAGCTTACCATTAACAATCTGTGGACTCCTATTAGTACGAGGATATTTATATTTGAGAGTTTGAGGGGGCTTATTATTGGGATTTTATGCTATTACAGTATAAATAATGATGTTTACTTTTTTATCATTTTCGACCGAACTGTTCCCTTCAATCTACCTGTACTGGCAAAGATACCAAGCTCAGATGCTTGCAAAGCTAAAGACCATTCAAGATGGCATTATTATTGCAGGAGATGGTCGCCATGATAGCACAGGACACAGTGCAAAATTTGGTGCCTATACAATCTATACAGCACTTTTTTAACTTGCTAATTGACTTTACCAAGTGGCATCAGTATATGACTGTATTCTTGTTGTGATTGTTGTGGTCTGATTTTATTTTTGGTTCAATTTTCTCAGTGTATGTTATTTTGTTTTGACTGGAAGAAAGACTAACCAAGTGTGTTAATCAAGTACATTTTGTATTTCCAAAACAAAATAAATGATCAATAGAAGTGAGTTATAATTATTTTGGTGTGAC
>CALNXI010004334.1:0-12075 GCA_942486025.1 Porites evermanni
ACGAAATTACTACTTACCGCAGTGACTGAGGCACCGGTATCAACCAACATTAGGGTGGATCGGTCGGCGATAGAGCCATAGACATAAAGACTATCTGATGGAGGGTGTACCTGTGAATCAAAGCATTCACATGCAAGCTATTAGATGGGGGCGTTTGAGGAGGAGTGTACCACTCCTGAAGAGAAACATAAGCTAGTTTTATGTAACGGGAGGAAATTTCACTGCGTCAGGCGGCTTTCGGTCTTACTAACCAAATTAGCAGGAAAGTCGAACTCGGTAAACAAAGGAACTAAGGCTCCTCACGATGATTTGAGAATTAGCAAATATTGATCTGCTAATGGGAAATACTGGCGGGAAACTGCAATTTGGAAGAGCGACTGGCTTGCTGCCGGCACCCGTTACTTCTGCCAGAGTTACAGGGTGTTATTTCCACGTCCCAGAGTACTAGATTTCGGACAAAAACTGAAACTTCTCTATAATGCTGCAACTTCTTTATTGTAGAGTAAACCTCGTAAAAAGTACTTCACACTCAATAAGCTCATCGATAGGCGTCGTAGGTAATCGTACAGGTAATCAATTAACAGCAGTTTAAGCGCTACTTTTAAACTGTCTTAAGTAAACACAGGTGTTAAATTATCATAAAGAATACAAAAACCTATTCAAAATACACATGCAAGCAGAACAACGGGTTACAATTCGATTGGTTAAAAGACTGCTTCTATATGGTGAAATTAGAAAACTACCATTTCAGTTCCTGGATCTCTCGGGAAACGCGTGTTGTAAATTGAGCTAAATGAACAGAGCAGAACAGTTGTTCCTTTGAAATGCAAATAGTTCTCGTCTAACAAAGGGACACCTAGAAAAGTACACGTGTTCTATTGAAATTACATGTCAAGTTGTCCATTTTTTGGACACCTATTTCTGCCTGCCATTTTGCATAATGCACGCCGTTTAGGTGCGGAGTTTTAGTAAGATACGAAAGAGTTAAAACTAGATTTGCTGAGTATTACAATAACGCTCTGATGAAACTGACTTCCGTTCATAAAGATAACATTAAAATATCGGCTGTGACATTTAAAACGTTAATTACTTTCAAAAGCTACACAGGTGGATAACGGCTTGTTACAGGTTGATCACAGCTTGAAGACTAAATACAATTATGACTGGACAAACAAGTTTATGCTCAATAAATCAACAGGTTGTTTACGGCTTAAAGAAGTTAAGACTAAAGAATAAAGGATTCCTACATTGGCTTTTCCTATTTTTACCAGCAAAAGCAAAATAACTGAAAAACAATAAATCCTCTCCTCACAATAATTAAATCGTGAAATATTTACATTATCAGCATCATAAGACGCGATGTGCGGTGGTCTTAAATTGGCTCTTGCTCGGAGAAAAGAGCTTCCGGCTAGAGCCCTCACTCGTTTAACTGCGAACTGACGACTGCTAGGCTGCTCTGAAAATTGAGGTCTGTTAGAAAAACGAACCTGGTTTGGCGGAAGTCGTGGATTCCTACTACACTGTTGGAAAGTGCACCAAGCATGTCCTACATGTTGGCAAAAGGAACAAATAGGATCCCTCTCTACTGTGCGAAAATTGCGACTATAGGAGCGTAAATCAGGACGACGTGGATTTTGGTAACGCCTAAGTTCATTTTCCAGCCGATTTATGTGCCTCTGCATCTGGTCAATTTGGCGAGTAGGCGGTCCTTGCCAATTGCACGTTTGGTTAAAACGCGGAGGAACAGATTGTGGTTGATCATAAGCCGCTACACTGGCAGAATAAGCTGGGCGCTGCGTGGTTTGCTGCTCCAATTGTTTAAGTTGTTTAGAAAGCTCATCAAAACGCTTATCGATTTGCCATGGTATCGGTTCTGNAAGATAACATTAAAATATCGGCTGTGACATTTAAAACGTTAATTACTTTCAAAAGCTACACAGGTGGATAACGGCTTGTTACAGGTTGATCACAGCTTGAAGACTAAATACAATTATGACTGGACAAACAAGTTTATGCTCAATAAATCAACAGGTTGTTTACGGCTTAAAGAAGTTAAGACTAAAGAATAAAGGATTCCTACATTGGCTTTTCCTATTTTTACCAGCAAAAGCAAAATAACTGAATAACAATAAATCCTCTCCTCACAATAATTAAATCGTGAAATATTTACATTATCAGCATCATAAGACGCGATGTGCGGTGGTCTTAAATTGGCTCTTGCTCGGAGAAAAGAGCTTCCGGCTAGAGCCCTCACTCGTTTAACTGCGAACTGACGACTGCTAGGCTGCTCTGAAAATTGAGGTCTGTTAGAAAAACGAACCTGGTTTGGCGGAAGTCGTGGATTCCTACTACACTGTTGGAAAGTGCACCAAGCATGTCCTACATGTTGGCAAAAGGAACAAATAGGATCCCTCTCTACTGTGCGAAAATTGCGACTATAGGAGCGTAAATCAGGACGACGTGGATTTTGGTAACGCCTAAGTTCATTTTCCAGCCGATTTATGTGCCTCTGCATCTGGTCAATTTGGCGAGTAGGCGGTCCTTGCCAATTGCACGTTTGGTTAAAACGCGGAGGAACAGATTGTGGTTGATCATAAGCCGCTACACTGGCAGAATAAGCTGGGCGCTGCGTGGTTTGCTGCTCCAATTGTTTAAGTTGTTTAGAAAGCTCATCAAAACGCTTATCGATTTGCCATGGTATCGGTTCTGCAGAACCTGCCGCAGTTGTTGGAAGTTTGGTAGAGACAGTTTGGGTCATTAATTTCTGAAACATTGCTTCCATTTGATTGATCAGTGATTGTGTATCTGGCACACCCTCTCCACTAATTCTTTCAATTCTTTGCTAAATCAGTGTTACACCCATTGTTATACTAGCCAGAAAACCAGCTGCTTAGTGCAAACCGAATGCTGACGCAAGTCTAATCTGATTGGTTAATACTTTGTCGCAATGGCTTTCACTATTAAGCTTAAGTCAACTGGCCAATATAAAACTAGGAGAACAATATAAAAATTACAAGGTAGCTTCCTGTATACAAACTTTTCATATCAACAGATGAGAAATTACTAGAATTACAACTTGAAAATCCTGGCTTGTTGTCTATTTACAAGAGGTGTGAAGCTTGTTGTCGAAAAATGATTGGTCAGAACTTTTCCATAAATTAACTAAGGACGTGATCAGAAGAGAAATTAAAAGTACAGTTCAAAGTACAAGGCAGAATTTAGAACAATAGTCTTTTACCTTCAAAAACACCTATAAAATCACTTAAATCTAATTGAAGTTATCCACTGCCATGAATTCGGTTAAAACTCAAAGAAACACGCTTAAAACTGTTAAAAACAAGTAACGTAGTCATTTCCTGGTAAATATCGACGGAAGACCAGATTAAGGTCAAAAATGTTAAAGTGAGCAAAATACTTAATATAAACTAAGTCTTTGCCATCTGTCAAAGGCTCTAATTAAACATATTTCATGAACAGAAGTGTTACCGCGGAGATGCACCAAATTGGTACATCTCGTTTGCACCGAATTCATGTCAGAAGAAACTTTCTATCGATCATCAATTAACTTAAAAACCAAAACTATAAGTAGTGCAATAGCTTACTGAATTCAATTAACAAGAATGCTTATAACAAGTCAACTACAAACAAATTTCGTAGGAAATGCCACAAGTGGCTAACTTAACTCTTTCATCAACATTTTCCTTCAACAAGTTAAGATCAATGAGAATGAATCAAGAGAAATCATTTTCTCATTTCGGGAGAGGATGTCATTTGATCAGTGCTGATGCGTAGGAGTTGAACAGCAAGTAAAATGAGTCAAATTGTTTTTTTACGATGTTTCCCTTCACCCAAAGATATTTCCCGAAACGAATGAATTTTGCAATAAATCCCGAACACCAAATAAAATTCCTTTAATAATTTTAAGTCAAAAACATACGCACTGCGAACATTTTTCATCGCTTCCATTTTAATTGTTTAACAAAAATGGCTTTTCGTTTCGCGACAGTTTCGAAAGATGAGATTTTAGCGGTGAAGGAAGCAGCTGTGCCAACAAATACCAAGAAAGAGACAAAATTTGGTTTGTCGGTGTTTACGTACTGGTCGACAGAAAAAAATTTTCTCACTGAATTTGCAACAAAGTCATAAAAAATGATCCCCGAAACACTCAGTCAATTGAAACGTAAACAAACTGTCACAAAGTGACGTCTTTTATTTACAAAAAGTTCCTTTGATTTTTATCCAACTGATTTGGTAAATACTAAAACAATATCCCCCTCAGGGTCGGTTCATAGCGCTACAGATATACCTCCACGCTTTGCGTCTTTGTATATTTTCACCACTATTCACCTCCCCCTCGGGGGATGGTTGTATGATATTTCATCTGAATAGATCTGTCTCTGTGTTCAATTATTCACAGTGGCGTCTTGTGTGTAGTAAATCCACGCTGGGATTCCTGACTTCTTCTATTATGTTCCTTGGCTGGTTGTTTGGAAATATCATCTTCGGAATTCTATCAGACAAATATGGCCGCCGAAAGATCCTCTTCTTTTCTTCGTGTCTCGTCTGCTGGGTTGCATTCGTGAGTTCGTTTGTTCCTTGGTACTGGATGTATGCGACACTCAGGTTCATTATCGGTTTTGGTTTAGGTAAGCCGAGGGACGGCAAATTTGCCACCTTAGAAACCAGAAGGGGTCTGGAGCCGAAATGTATTCGGCAATGGTTTCTGGGATTGTTACTGGGGCCCGGCCAGTCAGCGGTTGGCCATTTTTTTTTTTCGTTGTCCCTAGTAACACTCCAAGAAGTCCTTGCGAAAATTTACTCTTCCCAGTTTTCTTTTCGTTTCTAAAGGGGCAAATTTTAAAAAGGGACTTTTGTCACGGCCGTTTAGTTCACGGTTTGGGTGGGGTTTGCCAGGTACTCGATAACGCTAGCCTGAGTGAAGAAATTACCACTGAATGAGAAACGCACAGTTTCATGACAGAAAAACACGTCTTCTGAGCGTGATTATTCAGACTTACAAACAACAGACAGCAGTGTTGAATCCGCGTATGCGAATGTTTTGGGGTACGCCCTCGCTTTGTTTTTAGACATTCAACATCTCGCGAGTAGGAGTACGCTCGATTGATCGTATTCTAGAGTAAAATACGTAGAAATTTGTGACCATTTAAAGAGATACATTCATCTTAATTATTTATGTTCACCAGATACCTGGATTTTACCGTGCAATGAATGCCAAAACAAGTAATTTTCAGAGTGAATTCCATGCATTTTTGTTCCGGAATACGGTCAATCTAACGCACCCAAGGTCAAAATTCGTCGCCCAGAACGGTCCCATAGTGCAGTTCGACCCAAAATTGACCCAGTCTCAAGGGCAATCTCAACCTCAACACTAGCCTGCGGTTAAGCTCTCCATTTATGGCGAGCGAGGCGAGCCGCGAGAGAACACGCCCCTCGCACTTTTGTCTCCCTTTCGCGCGCTGCTTTCGCGTGACTTCTCGCGACTTCCCCAACTAGAGAGCTTGCTGGCAGACTACCCCAACTCGTGACACTGAATTATTCACTTTTTCAGGAGGCTCCATCGTGTGCCTTTTCATCATGGCTACTGAATATGTGGGACCCAATCACCGCGCCATGGCTGGCACCTTTACTTGGTACTTTTGGACTGGGGCTCTTATGCTGATAGCCTTATTGGCGTACCTAGTGAGAGACTGGAGAAAGCTATCAATGATAACCTCCGCACCAGGTCTCATATTGTTTGTCTTTTGGATGTAAGTACTGAACATGAAAGCAAAATGCAGTCGTGTGCCCTTTGAGCGAAGTCCTCATTCTTTTGCTAAAGTCAAGGATTTGGTTTAACAAATGGCTCCCTTGATTAATAATACGAAGAGGTGTTATGTAGGCCATTTCCAAGTTCCAAAAACGCTCACTTTCAAACCGAGGCTAAGTGCAAAACCTTTCTTGTGAAAATGAGCTGTATTTGCATGAGAATTACAAATAGTTTTCATATCACTACCATACCCTTGTAAGGCACACACCAAGAATGGCTTCTCCTCTGGTATTCGTCGTCAGTCTTTGTAGGTAGAAAACACTCTACTTTCAGACGGTCAGTTATGTGGTGGTGTTGTGCTTATGGCGGACCTATTTAATTTCCAGACTTATCCCGGAGTCTGTACGCTGGTTAGTGACTCACGGAGAGATGTCACAAGCCGAAACGCTACTGGAACGAGTCGCGAAGACTAACAAGAAAGAAATGCCCGAGGAAGGGTTGGGTCTACCAGACGACCAAAAGAGTACTCAACGTGAAGCTGGTTTTATGGATTTGTTTAGAACCCGTTCAATGACCAAAAAGACTGTTATCAGCTGGATATCCTGGTTGGTGTAAAATGTTAAATATTGTCCTTAATCAAAAATATTAAAACAGCGTAATGTGACAAACAGAATCGAGCAATATGGTGGATGCAGCGTGATAGTGTAACCTAAAAGAAATGCTGTGGCTTGAAGGAACAGTTTTGAGGATAATCTAATATACTTAGTTAAATTGATGTTACCCTCTGACCAAAAATTCCAGCAGATAACTTCATCTCGTCAGGCACAATTTCCTCGTTCTAATCTGACAGAATCGCCTTTAGTCCCGGGTGGGTGGGGGAGGGGGGGGGTACTTCCTGTAATGGTATACGGGGAGGCTCCGGCCGAAAGAGGTACCTGTTTTAGGCCTTAGGTATATGAAAGGGTAGGGATTTTACGTTTCTGAGAAACTGCTCACCTACCCCTCACCTAAGCCAACATTAACTGTTACTTCTCACTTAGGGCAAAATGTTAGCTTAGGGGGAAGGGTAGGTGGGCAGTTTCCCAGAAGCGTATCATGATCCTGAAAGGGTAGGAGAATCTGTCATTTCCGTCTGTAAAAAGAACCAAAAAGGCTAACGATTTATTAATATTTTAAAGACAGTACATTTACAGCAGTTGAAAGGGATTAAAGTTATGAACTAGGTATTCGAAAGGGATACCATTTATCAATAAAAGGTATACGAAAAGGGCTCGTTTTCTGGCAAAAACGGTGTATAAAAGGTTAAGGGGTTGGACCTCGGGGCAGAGCTTCCCCGTATCAAACTTGTTTGAGTACCCCACCGGGCCTATAGCAGTACCACTGAACGACATGGCGTGACTTAACTAAATTGACAGAACTGTTTAAAATAAAGAAGCGTGAGATAACGTAACAGAACTATTTAAAATAAGAAGACTTCAAAAAAGAACACCCCGTCACTCGCCCATTGTTGAGAAGCTGTGGTAATGCTCCAAGCGCAAAAAATATTTACAGTTCTTTTCCTTTTCTGACAGGTTTGTAAATGCTCAAGTGTACTTCGGTGTGTCTTTAGGATCCGTTTTACTTGGTGGTAACATGTATCTTAATTTCTTTCTCACCTCGCTGGTCGAGATTCCTGGAAACGCTTTCGCCATCTATGCTATGAACAGGTTAGCAAATTTAACCAATTCCATTTTAAAAGCGTTGTGTTGAAAACTGTCGTGGATTATCGTAACAAAAGAAATCCATCTATCAAGCGAGGGAAAAGGATTGTGATAGAGACATGATTTGTTGATTTTTCAGAAATGGTTGGCTCCAACGTTTTTGGCCAAAGTGCTTGCGAAATCTATATTAGTTGTAAAAGGCTCTAACTGAATTAATCTTGTCTTAAAAGAGGCTGTGCTTTCTACTACATTTTGTTATTAACGCCAATTATGCGTCCTTATTCGCTATGAAACTTGAAAAATTACCTGTGAACGACAAAATTACCGCTTAATATGAAGCAAATACGTCTCTAACTTTACAAACAACAAAAATGAACTTTGAAAAACAGTTAGGCTATCAAGTTTTCAAAAACCACAATTGCAATCCTCCAGTTTGTCCTTCCGTGTCTCCTTTTGTATTCGCTATGTTATTTACACCTTTTTAAAATGTTTTGAGCAGTTATTTTTATGTTTTACTTAGCTTGGTGGCAGTTTCCACAATTTGAATTTTGACAAATTTCGTGACACAGCTCAGTCTATTAAGAGAACAAGATCAAACTGTATCCAAGCACCGGAAAACATGTATCTATAGATGAGTGCGAGCAGGCAGATAAACTCTACTAAGCGTAGACAGTGGAAAATAGCATTTTTTTCCCCATTTCTTTGTTAGGTTTGGACGAAAGAAAGTGGTTGTTATTGGTTTAGTTGTGGCGGCCATAGCAAATTTAATAGTAACTGTCATTCCAAACGACAGTGAAAACACAGGTGAGACAGGTTGTTTTGTTTCAACTGTATAGGCCATTTCCAATTTCCCAAAACGCTCACTTTCACAACGAGCTAAGTCCAAAACCTTCGTTGTGAAAATAAGCTTGCCTAGTCCCTAGGCCTCATTATTCCGCGCGGCCAAAGCGCTTGGGGTCACGCGGTCCAAGCTCCGATACGTCAAAGTGAAGTGAATTGACCGAGAGGGTCTGGAAAACGCCGTACAGGGACTAAAACAGGGACTAGGCAAAAAATGAGCTTTATTAAGACGAGAATATAAAATCATTTTCATATCAATTGCTTCGTGCTTTGACTCGCGAAATGGCTTATTAGATGTATATTTATCCTACATATTTATGAAAGGTTTTTTGTCAAGAATTAATTCTGAAAATTCTTTGTTTTCTTTCTTGTCTAGGGTTTGTAGCAGGTCGTATCATCTTCGCGATGATCGGCAAATTTTCTGTCATGAATTCCTTTGACGCTATATTTGTGTTCTCTGCAGAGTTGTTCCCTACAGTGGTTAGGTAAGGGAATTTCTTCAACTTCCTCCCAGACCTCGCCCCCAGGGTCTTCTTGTATTCCAAAACGAGAAAATCCTGGGGACGAGGTGCTTTTCAAAGCACTCAGACGCGTGTACAAAGATCATTTCCCCGCGGTGGAGAGAGAATTTCGAAATCTGCAACGCCTGATTTGTTCTTCACTTAACTGGACTGTTAATAATGTCCCCAAAACTAATGCACCCTTAACCTAAACATTTGTCAGACATAACTGAAATGGTTGAGCAATTAACACATCATTGAATTTTAAGTTATCAGATATTAAAGCCCAATACACACCAGCGGCGGATCTAGGGGAGGGATCCGGTTTTTTTGAAGACCAAACTGTGGCCCAAAGGGCCGAAAAAAGTCTTTTTGANGGCCAACAAGATCGAAATAGATAACGACCACTAAGATTGAAGAGAGAAGTTAAGTGTCAAGACTCATTTAAAGGATCTGCCTTGCTGTCTTCTTCTAGAAATGTGGGACTTGGTACTTCTTCTGCTGCCGGAAGAGTTGGTTCTATAACATCTCCGTTCGTCATCTGGTTGGTATGTAAAAGAATGATTATATTATATACTCAGACATCTCAACAACTGCTGTCAGAATCTTTTAATGCTGTAGAATTAAGCCTAGTTACACATCTGATTACTGTTACATTATCGCCGACTGGTTAGCTTGATTGGTTTGGTACCAGACAACAGAGTGATACGCCCTGGTTCTATTCCCGGTCGGACCAACACTCGGGTCTTACGATATCTGAGGAGAATATGCTCTTTTCTTTCACATCATCGAACTGTTAGACCTTCTAGTCATGTCGAAAAAGGACGAAAAACCGTAGACCCGTTTAACTGTACTCTAACTTACCGTTGAATTCCAAAAGTAGTGGCCCCCTTTACTTTGGGAATTAGCAGGCTTAAGAGGCCGCTACTTTGGAGTACCTAAAATCAGTAATTCAAGAAAAAAGTTGAACACGACCGCTCAATATTGCTGCATGCCGTAATGTTGATTTAATTTTCAATGAATTCTTACTTTTCCATAACATTAATTACGTATTCGACATTCATGCGATGATCGTTGACTGTAAGATACCGTTCTAAGCTGTTCCGTCTGCGTCACGCTTGAGGGAAAAGCGGTTTCTCTTTCAAAGTCTTCCTCTGCTCCGTGTGTTCTTTCTTGACGAATACATCGTACATGCAAGGAATCTCTGGTCCTCCTCCCTGAACCCAAACTTCTTCCGGTGCACTACTTGTTTGTCCCGATATCTCGCATGTAATATATATGTTCCCATCCACATATTGCGTCACAAAGAGCCAAAATATGGAATGTCTCAAAAAGGGCCGTTACTTTCGGAAATTATTAGAAAGGCCCAAAAATTAGCCTCTTTTTCGGGTTGTCGCAACTTTCGGGGGGGGGGGGGCGCTACATTCGGAACTCTACAGTAATCTGACTCTGTGGGACGTAAAAGGACCACTAAGGACTGAACAAATCTCTGGCAATGACATGTGCCGCCCTTGCTTTTAGGTGTTAAGTCTATAGATTCAGGTCGCCCACCGTAGCAGAACTGTGCGGCTCTGGCAGCGCCCGGTAGGAAAGTATATGCTACAAAAAACGTGGCATGGTCCCTAGCACCTTACCGTTTGTGCTTGGGCGACAAAGAAAACTCAGTATTTTTAAAAAAAAAAATGATGTGCTGTCACCCTGGATGGTCCAAAGCACTCTCCCGCTCACCTCAGGTGTTCTTAGTTCACATTCTGATAACGATAACAACTTCAGAAGCCGCAAGGGCTGCCTGTAAACAAAGTATGATTATAATTATGAGTAATGGGGACTGTATACCGTGCTCTCGCTCGAAAAAAATCATGTGCTGTCACCCTGGAAGGTTCAGAGCACTAACCTCCCCTCAGGTGTTCTTAGAGTACATTCTGATAACGATACCCCTTGATCCTTCTTCAAATGCCGCAATGGCTGCCTGTAAACAAAGTATGATTATGATTATGAGTAATGGTGACTGTGGTAATATCGTTTAACCAGTATTTGTCCTTAGTATGATTACATGTACTACTTTTCATATCACGGGGTATTTATGTGAAGTACTATACCGGTTC
This sequence comes from Porites evermanni, assembly GCA_942486025.1. NCBI lineage: Eukaryota > Metazoa > Cnidaria > Anthozoa > Scleractinia > Poritidae > Porites > Porites evermanni. Next base: position 10,913 of record CALNXI010004334.1, read on the forward strand.
TCGTTGGAAATGGGTTCGATGGACCCTCCAAGTAATTAAGTTGAGGAGGGTCAATTCTTCGGATATTAAAATGAATGAAAGAAAACACGTACCATTACATGGCATCTTTTGACGCTTAACACGTTATAACTTAAAACCGCTTGTAGTTCTTTGATTCCGGCCGGCAATGAAAAAAACGTCCTTTTACGCGGTAATTCAAGTGTATGTTCAAAGTAATTTTAAGCGTCGATTATTAATCTTTCTGGTCACCGTGCTCCACTCACGAGATAGATCGCTTCGAACAAGAAGTTACATCGGCCTCTCGTGGGAAAAATGGGTCGAAACTGTAAATAAAGCTTTGCTTTCTTCTCTCGATCTTGAACTAGTAGTATGTGCCTTTCATTAAAAACAGCATAAGAATATGCAAGAATAAAAATTGCGAGGGAACTTTTACCCAGTTTGATTCATCAAAAACGCTCAAACGTAGGGAGCAAATATTTGTCGGCACAGAGTACGAGTGGTGTGTCCCCTTTCCTTTTCCTTGGGACACGTCTATTCAAGGAGCACCTCCATTCAGGGGACACAAGATTTGGTCCCTGAATACGTCCACATAGTCTTTGAATCTGTTACCTCTATTGAAGGGACATATCTATTCAGGGGAAAGGGACACGTTTTCTTGGTCCCGAAAACCGGGTTTGACTCAATTCAGGGGACACCTTAGCACCCAAAACATGACGGACCACAAAAAGGGTTGATAACTTTAAGTGTACACCAATCACAATTATGGGAGCTTTCAAAAACTGAAGTATCTCACTTAAAATGATGTAATCCACTGATTTGAATTCAACATATAATGTCGCAGAGATGAGTTAATGATTATTTTGTATATTGTCTTTGTTGGTTTATTATTAACAACCCCAGCCCAACCTCTATTCACTACAGTCAATTCCCTTTATAGCGGAAACTGCAGCGACCTCAAGTTAGTGTCCTCATTAGCGAGAGTCCGTAATAGTGGGAGTTTATTTCAGTCAAATGTCTGTACTTATTTTTGTCCGGGATTTAGCTGCTTTCCGTATCATCAGGGTGTCCGTTATAGCGGGGTGTCCCCAAGGAGAAAGTTGACTGTATTCAGGGGACATCTCTATTCAAGGGACACTTGCCTTGGTCCCGAGGGTTAAGGGACA